>BPLR01002462.1:0-29858 GCA_021605095.1 Caerostris extrusa
GAGCAGCGAAAAAAGCCTCCAACTATTAAACAGGCAGATAATTCAGCAGTTTGGACTCTCGTTCCAAAAGAATTTGTAAACTCTGAATATTTTAAATCACATATAATAAAGATGCAATCAGCAAATCCCAGAGGAAGACGGCCAAAAAATAATTTCATGGCTCCTCAAAATAAACTTCGTATGCCATTTAATAATAGAGAAAACATTGAAATAAAATTTCCAAAAGCATCGCCAAGGATTAAAAAACCTATGATCAACCAAGATCATCAACTTGCAGGATCCTCTAGACCAACAGTAATTTATTTTACACCGCCAAAGAATGTAAATTCAAGTGAAGCGGAAAGGCAACCCGTCTTGAATCAAAGGAATCTTTCTGATCACCAGAAAGTTGAGCAACTTCATCTAAAGAGCAATGGGATGCAATCTACCTTCGAAAAAAATACGGTAGTTTATTGGATGAAACAACTTTTGAATACATCTATGGTAAGAATATGAGTAAATTTGTTATAATTTATATAAGACAATTTACGCAATTTAAAATTTAATATTGTTTTATCTAATAAAAAAGCAAATTACATCAGTTTTTACTAAACATAATATTACAGTTGATTTCAATTATTTTTTTTTTTTTTGGTTTACTTTTTTAATGTAAAGGTGAATAAATTTCTTTAAAGCATCGTACCCCTAAAGTGATATTGTCCGAGTCTGATAAAAAATATATTAAGATTGCTTACTAATGAAATGCCACATTTACCACAATAGGATCTTTTATCACGTAGTAAAATAAAGTGCGTCACGTACAAACGTATCATCACGTAGTTATCATTATAATTGACAAAAATTTAATTATTTTAGAAAAATTCAATAACAGCTTTTAGAACTTAACTAATTTCAATTTAAGAATTTCTCACATTATAAATATTTTCCTGGAAAAAATTAATATTTTCATATCCTAGTCCTTTCCTCTTTCTTAAACTAATCTTTACTGTTCATGCATGCTTTGTCTTTGCCTACTCCAGTAATGAATAGAAATGTTATTAATGAAAAGAAATGTAAATTTTTATTTTAAATATCTATTTATAATAAAAGAAATACTGCTCACTTTTTGTAAGTTATCTATTTTTTCATGTATTAATAATAAAATTAAAAATCATAAAATTATTTGCTTAAATATTATTTTGAAAGGTCGTAAATATTGCAGGTGTGATAATAAATTCATTTTGATAACCGTATTATTCGGGAAAGCGCCGAATATTTAATTGATTACTCCCGCACACCACTTTATATATATAAAACTTAACACATTTTTTAATTTTATTTCTTTATGTATTTTCAAATCATTCCTAATAACTATTATAATAAAAAAGCAGCATTAGAAATCAGTTTCTGTTCTTTCGAAATTTATTTCTCTTTTTAAAAGTTAATACTATTACTTAAAAAAAAAAAAAAAACATATAAATAATTGTAGGCGCTCTATATAAAAATCTGTGGCCAAGTTGTCCAGCGCTCTAGCATTTAGTATCAAAGGCTTCAGGTTCGAATCCTGGCGGTGGCATGGATGTGTGAGTGGTTCGAATCCACTTTTAAACTGTAGGTCCCAGCCTGTTTAGCCCTCGTACGCACAGGATGACCGTAGAACGACAAGCCAAAAACAAACTATATAAAAATTTCTATCAAATAAACATCCGCTACTAATTCCGCTGTTTTTATACAGATGATCAACTCCTCAAACTACTTTTTGCACAGATAGCGTGTAAAAAGTATTTCCATTGTAGTTCAGAGGCTACAATAGAAATTTTTGTAACATTAAAAATCACATAGATATTAAAGCTGCTAGTAACCAACTATAGAAATTACCCCTCCTATTTTCTCGGAAACTTTTGCAGCATTATGGCTGATTGACGACCTTTTGTGTAAAGAAAGAAGAAAAAAGAAAGCAACCGGAGAGTTTAAATGTTTATAATGAGAGTATTTTTGAATGAGAAAAACTGACAAAAAAAAAAGTAACTATATTTATTTTTATGTCTGAGCACATATATCTCTTGAATACCACAAGGAAATCTTGTAAGGCACAACAGTGAGCCCTGGAGCCCTTTGAGGACCACTGATTAAATATATAAATGTATATGATTCCATAAATTATAGCAAAATTCCTTGCATCAGAGATACCATAAAACCCTAGACAATTACATAACCTCTACCATTGATGGATGAAGATTCTTGGATGCATAAGTATGTTGAACTTTCTCTTATCTAGAAGATAAACCCTGTTCCAAAATTCGAACCATAGCGTAGTTAATTCCCTCCCCTCTGAAAACAGTGTTCTCAGTCACTAAAATTTTTCTACAAACTTTTACGTGAAACCAGCTTCTTTGAGTAGCTGAACTATAATTTTAGATTTACTAATCAGTAAGTTTTTGTTTTCATTTGAGAAATAATGAATTGACTATGATAAGATGACCCTTTTTTAAGATCTTTTCTTGTAAAAAGTGACGGTCACCACTGTGTAATTGATTTATGTAATGTTGAAGAACAAAATCTTTTTTATTATTGATTTTTCATTAGGAAAGGTTTAACCAATCACACTTGAAATTGATTTAATATTTTCCTTTTTATTTCCTTCTAGAAAGAGAAGTCATCGAACGTTTAGTCTTTATTTTGAAAAGTATACTTCAAAAAAAAAAAAAAATTAATGAAATTTTTATTTTAGCATAAATACATGGAAAGCGTCTGAAATAAATTGCCTTTACTTTCATTTTTAAACAATTGTAGTCACAACAAAAATCTGAATGTTCGAATACTTTTAACGCTTTTAAAATTGATCCGTTTTATGATTTTTTAAATTTTTAAAGAGAATTTTTAAATATTTTGATAATAATGTTAAATTCCAAGTTTTAATAATTTTGAAATGTCTGATAATTGTTTCCATGAAATGTACTATCTATTAAAAAAGTAAAAGTTTGGTTTTTTTATTATAAATTGGTCCTGTTATAATACATTTTATTTAAACGTGAAACAGAATTATTGATTCAAAGTGTTTTTTTTTTTTAAAAGTTTATTTTTTAAATTTTTAATTTATCTTTTTTTTTTGTATGTTATTTAAAAATAAATACACATAAGCACTTTTACAAGTTAGTATACCTATCATACATCATTGCTAGTATTTTATACCATCATCTTTTCACTCACATTTGATGACTTATTCTTTTTTATTCTGCAAGTATTTTCTGAGGAAGTATATATATCGACAGTTACAATTAAGGTTTTTATTAGCAAATTAATTTAGCATTATTGGTGTAAAAGTACACCAGATAGCATAGAAAAAACACTTTAATGGTAGTTAATTTCATAATAACGGAAAATTATATTACTGTATATCGAACAAGTAAGTTCTTCCGACTTTTACAAACAGAAATATTTTTGTTTTTAAAATTGACTGAAAAATCTGAAAAGATTCTTCCTAAAGGTCCTTCTGTTCTCTCATTAAAAATAGGTGATCTTTCAATTTACTTGGTGTGAAATTGTCATAAATTAATCAGTTTCAAAATTCAGTTACCATTCTATCTTTATGTAATTTATACAGTAATAAATTGATTACTTTACAAGTTAAAAAATTACTTTTTAATATTGTTTTTGACAGGTGTTGCTCATGGTGATCTTCACAAAGCTGAGGATCTAATTAGAGATTTAATATCTGGCAGGAAGCAACTTATCAATGAATCTAATTCACGTCACACACAGAATTTTTGCGGCAAAAGTCAAACTTCTTTGTCTCAAGTGAGTTACTTTAATTTACTTTTCATCTTTTATTGTCTTGGTAAAATTATCCATAAAAATGAACACTATGGCAAATCTAAATACATATTTTTTTATATGTAATTTACATTTATGATTTTGTATATGATTAGTGGTAAATATTTTAATGATATGAGTGACTGTTATTCAAAATTATTGTATACATGTTTCATGATAAACAAAGGAAAATTAAAAGAGAGAGACAGACACCGTTTGATCCATTAAAAATTTTTTTATTGTTGAATCCCTTAAGTAACAGTCATTATTAATACATGAATTAATTATTCTCAAAAGCAAGAATTTCTATGTCTTTTTAAAAGTTGAAAATATAACCTTCGTCGCCATCCAAAAAAAAAAGAGTATTTATTTATCAATAAAATCCCAAACGGATTGCGCGAAACAAAAAAAAAAAACTGAAACAAAAATGTCTAAAGTTCGTCCTAACTTTTTAATGCATAAAATGAATATTTTTTTCTAATGCAGCTGGCAAACACTTAGACAGTTGTCTTGGATCCTTTTAAGGCAAAGTGCTGCTCCGACGTTACTCAGGAGGTGTTTGTAGCTTGAAGATAAGCTACGGACGTGGGAGAACAATACTTCCGCAAAGCTCTACGATCATGTGAAACCGGGACCTACGGTTTTAGCGCGCGGATTCTGAACCACTACAAACATCCCTGGCACCGCCGGGACGCGAACCCGAAACCTGTGGTACCGAGCGCCAGAGCGTTATCCACTCGGTCATTCAGGCCTCTCCATAAATGAATATAGATAATCATATATTCTCACTAGGAAAATTCTTTATTTCCACGAGAATGCCGAATTTTACTTTTAGTGTGCTGTGAAAATGTTACTGAACGCCTGATGATTCGAAAACAATTGACGTGGTTATGCGAATCATATTATATCTTGTTCTTTTCTACACGAATGTAGTGGGTATAATGCTTGTCAAGAACCTCTTGCTGGCTTGAATCCGTCTTGCTTTGGTCACAAAACTTATAGAAATAGTTTTAAGTCGAACATTTATCCTACTGATTTGTGATAGTCTTCTTTGTGTTCCTGGATAACAGATAGTCAGTCAATTAATGGAAAGTAAATTTAACTTCCAAAATCTAACTTGATTACCGAAAAGTCGACATAAATCATATAGAAAAATGGTGGGAGCATAGTTATCTAACTATCGTTTAAAGCGAACTATCAAACAAACTTGTGAAAAAAACTTTTCTGAGTATAAAATCTGGAGAACAAAAAAAAGTCGATAAAAACGTACCATTCATATTATTTCTTCATGACTAGAAAGAGTTAAAAAGAAAAAAAAAAAAAAAAAAAACTGAAGTCGTTTGTAAAGGTTTTCCGAGGTCAGAGATAACGCGAGAGAAAATGAAGAATATTGAAAGGTTGAATATCTCATAATATCCTGCTGGCTATTCAACTGTCCTGATATCATCAATTCCGAGTTTTAAGTGACTTGATCGAGTCCCAATTGCATAATTCGAATGACGACGAAGGAGATAAAATGTCTTCTGTGATACAACTATTCGAGCTTTGAAAAAAAGAGATTCTTCCAAAAGGCCAACAAAAAAAAAAAGTTAACAAAAACCCATATCGCTATTTGTACGCACAAACAAAAAGCAAAGTAAATTAATTTATGTAATGCGTAATTTAAAAATCTGATGCCTAAACATGATATTGATGTTTCTAAATGATTCTTTATTTCACATAAAATGTTTTATTTTGTCCTACACCGATTTCACATTTTCTCATATATATGAGGTATTGTATAAGCATATTGTGCTATTTAAAACTGTACGGCATGCAAACATTCTGTAGAAAAAGTATTTTTTATGCTTATAGATCTCTAACTATTAATCAATGTTTTTTTTTTTCCATAGGTCATTGCAGCAGAGCCTGCTAACGACTTAAAAAATTTCTCTAATGGATATTATGACACAGGTTAGTAAATTAATATTTATTCGGCAGACAATGGTATTTTTTAAATACAAAATTTTACTATAGTCAAAACGCCTGTTTTCTGTTAAAAATAAAAAATACTTTAGGCAAGTTTAAAGTAAAAAGCAATCAATAATGTTAGACAACATTTTATACATCATGCTCCATAAATTAGTAAAACTTTCCAAAAATCGTAAAACGTCCAAATAATGAGAAATTCTATTTAAACAAAATCCTTACAGTGAGATCCAATTAAACAAAGAAGTTCAAAATATACTGACATACAAGATAATTAGCAAATATATGCAAATCACACTTTCAATAAAATCCAAGGATGTACGCATAATATTCGGTAGATTTTTTCAACGCATAATTGGAGAAAAGTTATTACCGTAAACTGCATTGGTGCAAATAATTCTACTTGAAATTTAAATAAGTAACCATTGCATTGTTAAAATTTTGCAAGGCGAAATAAGTGAAGACCAGAAAAATTTAACCGGAATGCTGAAGTTTGTCAAATGGTTCAATGAAATAAAACGATTGGAAGTGAAGGAAAACCAGTTCGATGTTATGCAAATGATAGCAAAAAAAGATATAGCATTGAAATCGCCCACATCACGCAGTAATGCTTGTGACAATGGAAATTAATTACTGGGTTATAAATTTTATGTGAAGGAATGCAGATTTATACGTGAAAATGGCCATCACTGCTGTTACAGATAAATACAGTTGTCAAAGAATCTTTTGCCAAAGTAGGCAGAAACGAAAACTTCAATTGCTTAATGTGTTTTAAATGTATGAAGCTCATTTCACATTACATAATATGTTAAATATTCACAATATGTGGGACGTTGAATCTTCGGGAGTACAAGATGCATTTACCTCGTGCTAGTTTGATTGGGTGGGGCATTGTTACTCCGCGTCCGTATCTTCAAGTTACACGCGCCCCTGGGTAATGCAAAGTAAGTAACGTCTGTGCAGCGCTTACCTTAAGCCATCCAAGACCAAGCTGTCTAAGTGTTTGCCAGCTGCATTGGAACAAGAAAAAAAGTTTGATTTGAGTTTATTTTCGTCCGCAAAGTTGTCTTTTTTCAGTGCAAAAAGCATTATACCGTAGATGTGTCTTCTGCAATAAATTTCATGCTGGTACTCCAACATTTCAATTTGTCAATGCAGCGAATAATTTCTTTTGAATAGTTTTGGTTTTAAAAGTGATTAGTCTAGGCTGCAAAATTGCAGGGCCAACGGAGTCATCCGATTTGTATTTAATCGGTTTCTGGTAGAGAGTTTATTTATTTTCTCATGCTAATTTTTTTATCTTTTCGCATTGCCTTAAGATGAATATATTATTCATTGTGCAATGTGGGGCCATAATTCTCAAGGCACGCATCTATTACGGGTAGTGTGAGTCGTCTTATACTGCATCCAAATTTGAGAACGGGAGGACTGAGTGACGCATTAAAATAAGACCAATTCAATTAATTGTGAATGAAACTGGAGATGCTCCGATTCCCTTAACTGTGAAAGAAACTGAAACCACTCGCATCTCATGAATCAGAAAGCGGCAGAAGTCGCTCCTCTTGGCGTTCAGTTTTGTGTGCAGCTTTCAAGGATTTACAATTTACCAAATGACAACCGATTGTTTGCTTGCAACGTCTTCGAGGTCAAACTGCGCTACATATGAACAGAGAAACCCTCGTATTTCACTAATTAATATTAATAAAAGTTAGCATGTTAGTGAAAATTCATATATACTAAATAAATAGAAATTTGAAAAGGGAAATAGGGTTAATTATGATGGGCCATGTTATGTAACAATTATTTGTATTTTGACTTGCATACGGACAAACATCAAAAACGTAAATCTGTACAGGACCCCAAAGAATTTTTGGTGAACGGCCTCTCTATCTTAGAGGAAGAACTGGTAAAGCTTCACTGTCTCTGAAAGGTGTTAGTGTAGAGGTGTGATATGTCGCTATTGGGTCTGATGGTTTATCAAGGCTGGCAATGATATAGATGTGAGCAAATTTTGGGTGAGGCACGAACTATGAATTTTTTTTCTCTCACAATCATGATGAAGAAAAGAAACTTGCAAGCTGAAAGAAAATTATTATCGAGCAGTGGCCAAGAGGAAATTTTTTTTTAATTAACCGAAAATGTTGGTGGCCGCTGTGAAAGGTGAGAATAGGGTCATTTAATGATAGGCCCAATTTACATAATAATTATTTCTTGTACTTTTGAAGTAACAAACATCCAAAACTTATTTACAAAATAAAAAGAAAGATATAACATTCAACCTCACACGGACAGTTCTTGACTACTACTAAGGAGTTCATTCTGTATATATAGGGTACTGCTGATGTACTGCAATATATATTATTACAGGAAAGCATTAATATGTTAATAAATTAAGAAATTTTCTGTTCCAATACGAATATATGTAGTTGGTGACTATTTTTTTCTTTTTCAGAATCTCAGTGCATTCAAGATTATTCATATTTTTCATGCCGCCAAGTAATTGTTGATTCCATCAGACTTCTATATGATGATGAATCTGTTTTAGGATATAAATAACAGAACTTCTCACTCATTTTCATAATATGTTTTGTAAAATCTACTGATATTTTCTGTAGTCATTTATTCGATATTATTTATGCTGATTTTAAAATTCTAGCATTCAATTAATCTTTTGGAACAATAACTTGAAAAGAATTTCAAGTTTCTAAGAATAATTGTAATTTTTTTTTTTTTTTTTTTTTGGTGGAGTTAATAAAAGAAGCAAATGTTTTGCTTTCATTAAAATCTGCTGATCTTATCTACTTGACCCGTTTTTTTTTTTTTTTTTTTTTTTCTCCTGTAATATTTCAGGTTCTTTGTATTCCTCATAGATGAATTTCTGAATTAAAGATGCCAGATATTAACAAAACATACGATATATACTACTACTACGACTACAAAAGTCGTAAAAATTTAATTTTTATATATTTTTAATATAATACATAATGAAGCAGTTTAGACGTATCAATGCCTTATAGAGTCATCAAGAATAGCAATAAATGATGCAACAAAATAAAAAAATAGATTTAAATTTTAACTGTGGTAACTGCAATCTTTTCTATTTTTATTTATCGGAACAAGTGATATAGTAAAAGATGATAATAATAAATTAAGTAAAGAAAAAATAAAAAAGGGAAGAGAGAGACTAACAATTAAATAAAATTAAAGGAAGTAAAAATGTGTTTGGATAAACAAAGAAAGTGCTATTTGTTTAGCTTGACGATACTTGTCCTTTTGAAAAAGTAACTATATTTATGCAAGTTATATATAATAGCAGTTAACAGCATATTTGAATTTAATTATACTGAATAAGTGTTACACAAAAATAGCAATAGCACAAAAGTAGCAATTTTAATGACTTGCTGGCATTTAAATTTTATTTAATAATATAAATTCATAATGTGTTGAATGCGGAGTTGCTGTGTAATTAAAATATCTATAAACATATTCGATGACAAGAATTTTAAATATTTAGTATTGTCGTAATATACAGAAAAACAAATTAAACGTAGAACTTACAGAAACAATGCTATTCTAAACGCCACTTTTCCTTATGCAGTATTAGGATATAGAAGAAATAAAATAGAATTTTTTGTGGTAGAAGCTTCTATTGGTATTGTTAACCAGTAACGGAATGTTCTATAATATTAGCCAAGAAATGCAGTGAAACTTCTAAAAATCAACTACCCATACTTTCTGATCGCTAAGATTGATCATTCTGAGAAGTCATCAATAAACGAATAAGTAGGTATCCTCCATAGAATTAATTTGAAATGCTATTATTTTATTTATTTATATAATATCTAATATATAAAATTCTCGTGTCACAGTGTTTGTTGCCAAACTCCTCCGAAACGGATCGACCGATTCTTATGAAAATTTTTGTGCATATTTGGTAGGTCTGCGAATCGGTCGTAATCTATTTTTAAACCCTAAGTGATAAGGGTGGCCCACCCCTAAATATTTTTAAAATTTCTTTGGCAAACCAATGTAGTGGCAACAATCGTTTCAAATCTACCATTGAGGTAGGCGCCAATCTTGCAACCCTGAATTTTCGCCAATTTCTTTTAGGGTTGCAATACTGCAATTAGAGGATTTCGTAGCTTCATTTTTCGAACAATATAATGACTATTTTATTGCTATTTCGATAATTAATTGCAGAATTCTTATTTACACTAATTTCAAAAGTTAAGTTTTAAAGTTTGTTTCCACCACAGACGAAAGATATACCACAATAAAAAGGATGGCGCCGTGTCTCGATGCCTGTACTACATAACCGTAAAATTCTCATGTTCTGAATATTATTGTTTTATGTGCTACTTTAAATTTTGTGAAAATTATATTGTATGAAATTTATATTATTTCTATGAGAAATAAATCAAATGTATGTAAGTATTACCTGATTTGATTATCAATATTTTTTTTATTTTCCAAGTTTGAATTTGAATAAAATATATTGAATGAAAAGTTGTGAATCAAAACATTGAACTTTTCTATGCTTAAAGTTTGTCAACATGTGTTGTATTTGATTAAGAATTCTAAAATGAAATGTGATCTAACAAGATAATATAATATAGACAATATAATTTTAAAGAAAGATGATGAATTTTAAGGATTTTTGAAAAGTGTGAAAATGAAGTAAACTCTGCAATTATTTGATATAATGATAACATTAAAATTTTATAAAAGGTATTATAATAGTTGCAAGTAGAAAATCAAGGACATTTTATTTTAAAAACTTTTGTTATTTGAAAAACAAAGAATTTGAGTTATAAATTTGAGTGATTTGAATATTGTCGAAGTAAAATTGATAAATGGTACTTTTAAGTTGGAAGTTATTTAAAGAAAACAAAACAAATAAATAACTGTTTATATTAATAAAGGAGTATTTAAAGCTCAATAACATTTTTATGTATGTACATTTGTTTTTATTTATATTTAAAAGTTGGTTTTAATTATTTCTTATTTGATTTTTATGCATTTTGTATTCATTCAAAACACCATAATACTAATATTTCTGTTCTAAATGCTTTGAAACTTCATGTAAAAGTTTTCTTTAAATGTATGAAAGGAATAGAACATGGAAATTAACCTAAATTCATAAATTATTTTTATTTTAGTTTTTAAACTAAGAATTTTTGTAAATTTGTAAAAAAAAAGTTTGTGTCGACAAACTTTAAGCATACAAAAATGTATAAATAATTGAGATATAAATTTGAAAACAGTATATTACCTACATAAGGATATTAGCAGCATAAAAATACTTGCAAAGGAAAAACTATTCATGTTTTTATTTATTTTTGAATTATAAAATTTTGCAACAATATCACATTTTTTTGCAATGTTTATCCATATTTTAAAGAATAAATTGTATAAAGAATAGTTAAAATTGATATTTTTATGTGAAATTCAAAGGTTTGAATATATTTAATCAAAACACTAGCAAAAGGCTAAATATTTTAAATTCAGGTCATTTCATATTAAAAAGCCTTTGCAAATAGCAGGAAGTTGTAAAAAAAAAAAGTTTGTCGAGCAAATTTTAACTTTTCAAAACAAAGCTCAGAAAATATTTACAGCTTTAAGGAAGAACAAAACTATATTTTTTAATAAATAAGACTATGAACTTGTAAATATATTAAAATGCCATTGAATTATCAACATTTTTAAAAGTAATATATCTAATTAAAAGTTATTTTTTAGCTTTTTCTCAGAATGAATTTTTATGCTTTTTTGTTTTCATGTGAAACACCATAGCACAAGTAATTTTGATCCCAAATGCTACAAAACTTTGTATTTATGTTTTTCATAAATATTTACAGGGAATATACCTCTGAAATGATTATAGCTACATAAATATTTTTTATTTCAATTGTTAACCTTGGAATTACATGCAAATTTTGGAAGAATTTTGTGTCGACAGCATTTAAACTAGCACAAAATAATAAAGATATAAATTTACCAGAGGTCTATTCACTGTAAAATGTTAGTACAAACAAATACAAACTTAGAAATTTAAAAAAATATTGATTTGATTTCAGGTTTTGTAACAGTATCAATTTTTGGCCATTTTTACCCTTATTTTAGCTTATAAAAATTAAAAAAAAAATAATAATGAAATTTTTTTCTGTTAAATCATTAGTTTTTAGATACATTCAATCCAAAAATGTGTACAAAGATAAAAAATTTCAAAAAAATTCCTTCGAAGGTGTTCGTGTACCTTAAATGATCGTTTGCATTTGTATTTTATTGTGAATTTTTTTTAAAGTCTTCTCTTATTATATCCCGATTTTATTTTAATTGTATTGTTTTTTTTTTTCAATTATCATTTTCAGTAAACGACCACCAAAAAATCTAACCTCAGAATCCGTGTTTCTCCCATGGGCAGCTGTATGTTGCATGCTCACGTGTTCGAAAACCATGGAATTTATTTATTTCGACGAAAGACAGACTAACAAGAAATATTGTTCATTTCTTAGTTAAATGAAAGTAATGATTATTAAAAATTATATTACATAAAATAATTATAAAACAGTGTTAAAAATCAACATTATCTACCTCATTCATTAAATTAATAAAAATTAAACATTTTCTATTCGTTGAAACTTAATTTGATCTTTTCATCATTCTTTACCAATCCCTTCCTTAACAATACCAATTATAGTATCTAATAATTGAACGAAATACAAGAAAGCCACAGCAACGCGTGGCCGGGTCTTCTAGTATATATATATAATTATGCACTCGTGTCCATAAATTAAGGATAATGAAGTTCAGGCAAAGAAAGAGAGAAGCAAAACAAATTTGATTTATTTGTAAAGTCTATTTATTAAACAAAAAGGTAAAAAGAGCAAAAAAGATGCTATATGTTTGACATAATTAATAAAAATTGCGATTTTTTACTCCCTGGAGCAAATTTCAAAAAGAACCTATTTACAAAAAACAGTATAACATGATTAGTATGATGGTTAATATGGAGTATGTCTCCCTGACGATGCAATATAGGCCTTACAACGCCTAGGAATGCTGAGTATCAAATTATCAATCTGATCTTGGGGAATATTACAACACTCATCACGCAATGCCCTCCGAAGTTCCGGTTGACGGGCTGAAATTCGTCGGCCAAGCATATCCCACACATGCACTATTGGATTCAAGTCCTGTGAGTATGCTGGCCAATCCATACGGGGATATCCTCCAATTGAAGGCATTCGTCTACAATGTTTGCACGGTGAGGACGGGCGTTGTCATCCATAAACAGAAATTCAGCACCCATGGCGCCCCGAAACAAACGTACATGTTGTTCCAAAATGACATCCCGATAGATGTGGCCTGTCATCGTTACACTCTGAACATGCAGGTCAGTTCTGGAACCAAGAATAATTCCTCCCCAAACAAACCATCCTGCACCACCGTAACGGTGTCGTTCAATGGTGTTCTCTTGGTGGTAACGGGTACCTGGCGCTCTCCATATGAAAGTCCGGCGAGAATCAGACTGCAAATTACACCTGGACTCGTCGGAAAACATCACACAAGACCACTGTTGCGGTGTCCACAATGCATGCTCTCTATTCCAGGTCAATCGCAGGCGGCAGTGAGTTGCGGTAAGTGGAACACATCTGACAGGCCTACGAGCATATAGACCAATGTGCCCTAAGCGTCTGTACACGGTCTGCCTAGAAACTGTCGAACCGGTAGCTGAAGAGAGCTGACGAGACAGGTCTGATGCTGTGCTCCGTCTGTTTCTTTTGGCAGTAACTGCTAAATAGCGGTCCTCATTCGGCGTTGTAACTCGGGGCGAACCTGTGCTGTAACATCTACTCGCATTACCATCATCTTGGAATTGTTGCCAAAGCCTGGAGATGACACTCTGGGCGATTCAAGTTCCTCGGATACTTCCAGCTGGTACGTCCACATTCCAGTCATCCGATAATTCTACCACTTAAAAATCATCCAAATGCTTCCTTTGTGCCATAACTATGCGGTTATTGCACTGAAAGGCTTTTTTTAAAGCGCTTGTGAACAATTTTATTTATATGATTTGCCAGATTAATGGAGAGCCTTGGTTGCTTAGCAACCTCTATCTCCTGCTTTGTGAGTGAAGGAAATTTCTTAAGCTTTAAGCCATTGATTAGATAGAAAAAGCAATATAAGTATATTATTAATTTATTAAAAAAAATAATTATTTGAAATTTTATTAATTAATAAAAAAAAAAAATTAAAAATTAATTAATAATAATAATAAATAAAAATAAAAAAATCTGTATATATAATTTTTTTTTTTTTTTTTTTAATATTATTATTATAATTTCAAGTAGGTAATAAAAAAATAAATAATAGAAACAAACAATAACGGTTGAAGGAAATTGTGACTCAGTGGAGAAACTGCATGGTAATTCGGAAAGGAGGATATCGGAACGTTAATGAATAATATTCATAACAGCGCGACGTCTTTTGCGATTTTTAAAATCAGAAATGTCGTAAACATAGTTGCTTAGATCATTCAAAACGGAATTATTAATATTTGGGATGGAATTATAAAATTTTTTTGCAGTTTTATATACAAATTGTTTAAAACTTGGAAGGGAAAGAGCATGTCTGATATCATCATTTCGGAAACACCAAGGCGAATTTGTAATCATACGTAGGATTTTATTTTCAAGTCTTTGTATGATCTCGAAATTCGACGGAGCAGTAGATCCCCAAATAGGACTCGCATATGCAAGTATTGGACGCAAGTAAGCAAGATAAATGAGTTTTTATTTTCAAGGACATAGTAGAGTTCCTACAAATGAGTGGATACAGTACACGAATGCATCTATTAAATTTATCCCTAAGATAGTTAATGTGAGGAGCATAATTTAATTTACGATCTAAGATTACACCCAAATATTTAGTTTGCCCAGCCCAATTAATAGGGTTATTATAAATTTTGATAGAAGGAGTATTAAGAACCCTTTTACGCGTGAATAGTACTGCTTCGGTTTTCTCAACGTTTAATTGAATTTTCCATTTTATAAGCCATTGTTCAAGATGATTAATATAATTCTGAAGGTTTTTACTAATGATAAAATGTTTTCGACCTTGAGTGAGGAGTGCTGTATCATCTGCAAAAAGACTGATTTTCACATTATAAATTTGCGGAATATCGTTAACGTAAAGATTGTAGAGAAATGGTCCAAGTATTGAACCTTGGGGAACACCAGCCTGAATTTTTTGAACAGAAGAATCTGTGTTATCAATGGAGACCACAAAAGTTCTATTAGTAAGATAATTTTGAATAATTTTAATAAGAAAAGGAGAAAAGTTGAAAATAATTAACTTATGTATTAACCCATTAACCCAAACTCTATCAAATGCCTTTGCTACATCAAGGAAAACCACAGCAGTATCTAATTTCCAGGAAAATCCCTCGGAAACAGTTTCAGTGAGATTAAGTAGTTGATGCGTTGTAGATAATTTTTCAGTAAATCCAAATTGTTGGGGAATGAGAAGATTTTTTTGTTTAGTTTCATTTTTTAGATAAGTCAAAATGACCTTCTCTATTAATTTGCTTAATGAAGAAAAGAAGAGAAATGGGCCTGTAGCTAGTAGGGGAAGTTGGATCTTTACCTTTCTTATGAATGGGCAAAATTCGAGCTCTTTTCCAACAATCAGGGAAATAAGAATATTGAATGGCAGTGTCAGCAATTTGGCAAATTTTAAAAATAGCTTTTAAAGGAAGATTTTTCAGCATCTTATTTGTAATAGTATCCATACCAGGCGTTTTGTTAATCTTTAAGCCAGTGATGAAGTCGATAATAGTAGAAGCTTTAGTATTAACAATTTTTGGAGCAAAATGGATGGAGTTAAAGTTAGAGGTAGAGTCATAAACAGCTTTAGTATTCTGAGGATCATTAATGTTATTTTCCTGAAACTGCTCCCGAAAGCAGTCTGCCAAAATTTCGGCTTTTTGAGAATTAGTTGTAGCTGTGCAATTGATAGTTTTAGGGTGGTAATAGAGGATTTTTTCCTCTTAAAATCTTTCGGAAGCTTCCAAAAAGAACCATCTTGGCTGTTTACAGTTTGGAGGTGATTATTCCACGAAGTTTGCTTGTATTCAGAAATAGCCCTTCTGACAAGTGCTTGAGTGTAGTTGTAATGAGTTTTGCTTTGCGAATCCCTAACAACAACTGTTGTATCTTGGAATTTAAACCATTGACGTCCACATTTTTGCTGCGAAAATTGCTCTTTCTGCCAACCAATCAAAATTTTTGAATTGTGTGCATACATCAGGAAATATGTGGTTGATGAGAATATTTTGCGAGTCGATGAGTGTGCAGAAATCTGTCGGAAATTTTATGCATGCAGTATTTTCATGTACAGCAATTTTTCCATCGCCATTATCTAACAGTTGCTTTGAGAATGTTTCAGCGGAAGGATCTTGAAGCATTTGAACGCGCATGTTTACTTTTAGTTGCAATCTTTCAACATTACGCCACAGTGACGATGATTTTAAGCAAGCGTTGATCTCATCAGCGTACGTTGAACGTGGAATGGAAGGAAGTGTTTGCCTGAAATCACCTGAAAGGAGTAACAGAGTGCCGCCAAATAGTTTGTCGTTATAAGTTTATGCTTTATATAATCTTATGCTTTCGAATTGCAAATAACACTTACTTTACTGGAATCCCAGATTCGCTACCATAAAGTAAATTGCAACACAATTACACCTGTAAGTTAAAACGCAATAACAGCCATCTTTATTTTTCTTAGAACAATAATAAAGTTGCCAATTTTTGCTTAACTAAACATTACCACACTCTACACGTGTAAATATAATTTAATGCTACACGAGCAAAGAATATAACTTATCAAAACTTAAGACAACTTAAGACATTAACACGCTACACGTGCAAATATAACAGTATTCGTTCTCTTATTATTTGACTTACCTTTAACAATGATAAAACACGTATATTTATTTAACACGTAAATATTTCTCTTTTAAATTAAAACTATTCCCACAAAAACGTTGCGTATAATATATACAGGTAAAGCAACGGCCGTTGTTGGCGCGAGTTCACAATACGTGTTGATTGATATAAGATCACTTAATTAAATAAAAGTAAAAAAAATGAAGCCGATTAAATACTTTAATTTTTGTTTAAGCACACGTGCTGTAATGTCACGACTAAGAAATTAAAAAAACACTACATTGTTTTACGAAAGAAATTTTAAAAATATTTAGAGGGGGACCACCCTTATCACTTAGGAGTTTAAAAATAGATTACGACCGATTCGCAGACCTATCAAATATGCACAAAAGTTTCATAAGAATCGGTCAAGCCGTTTCGGAGGAGTTTGGTAACAAACACTGTGACACGAGAATTTTATATATTAGACTAGAAGACCCGGCCACGCGTTGCTGTGGCTTTCTTGTATTTCGTTCAATTATTAGATACTATAATTGGTATTGTTAAGGAAGTGATTGGTAAAGAATGATGAAAAGATCAAATTAAGTTTCAACGAATAGAAAATGTTTAATTTTTATTAATTTAATGAATGAGGTAGATAATGTTGATTTTTAAGACTGTTTTATAATTATTTTACGTAATATAATTTTTAATAATCATTACTTTCATTTAACTAAGAACTAAGCGATGAACAATATTTCTTGTTAGTCTGTCTTTCGTCGAAATAAATAAATTCGATGGTTTTCGAACACGTGAGCATGCAACATACAGCTGCCCATGGGAGAAACACGGATTCTGAGGTTAGATTTTTTTGGTGGTCGTTTACTGAAAATGATAATTGAAAAAATACAATACAATTAAAATAAAATCGGGATATAATAAGAAAAGACTTTAAAAAAATTCACAATAAAATACAAATGCAAACGATCGTTTAAGGTACACGAACACCTTCGAAGGAAGGTTTTTGAAAACACCTTAAAAACTAATGAAGAAAAAAATTTCATTATTATTTTTTTTTAATTTTAATAAGCTAAAATAAGGGTAAAAATGGCCAAAAATTGATACTGTTACAAAACCTGAAATCAAATCAATATTTTTTTTTAAATTTCTAAGTTTGTATTTGTTTGTACTAACATTTTATAGTGAATAGACCTCTGGTAAAATTATATTACTTAAATGTTGTAAATATATTAAAATGCCATTGAATTATCAAGTTCATAGTCTTATTTATTAAAAATATAGTTTTGTTTTCCTTAAAGCTGTAAATATTTTCTGAGCTTTGTTTTGAAAAAGTTAAAATTTGCTCGACAAACTTTTTTTCCTGCTATTTGCAAGGGCTTTTAATATGAAATGACCTGAATTTAAAAATATTTAGCCTTTTTGCAAGTGTTTTGATTAAATATATTCAAAACCTTTGAAACATAAAAATATCAACTTTAACTATTCTTTATACAATTTATTCTTTAAAATATGGATAAACATTGCAACAATGTGATATTGTTGCAAAATTTTATAATTCAAAAATAAATAAAACATGAATAGTTTTTCCCTTTGCAAGTATTTTTATGCTGGGAATATCCTTATGTAGGTAATATACTGTTTTCAAATTTATATCTCAATTATTTATACATTTTGTATGCTTAAAGTTTGTTGACACAAATTTTTTTTACAAATTTACAAAAATTCTTAGTTTAAAAACTAAAATAAAAATAATTTATGAATTTAGGTTAATTTCCATGTTCTATTCCTTTCATACATTTAAAGAAAACTTTTACATGAAGTTTCAAAGCATTTAGAACAGAAATATTTTTATTGTGAGGTTTTGAATGAATACAAAATGCATAAAAATTCAAATAAGAAATAATTAAAACCAACTTTTAAATATAAATAAAAACAAATGTACATACATAAAAATGTTATTGAGCTTTAAATTCTCCTTTATTAATATAAACACTTATTTATTTGTTTTGTTTTCTTTAAATAACTTCCAACTTAAAAGTACCATTTATCAATTTTTCTTCGACAATATTCAAATCACTCAAATTTATAACTCAAATTCTTTGTTTTTCAAATAACAAAAGTTTTTAAAATAAAATGTCCTTGATTTTCAACTTGCAACTATTATAATACCTTTTATAAAATTTTAATGTTATCATTATATCAAATAATTGCAGAGTTTACTTCATTTTCACACTTTTCAAAAAATCCTTGAAAATTTATCATCTTTCTTTAAAATTATATTGTCTATATTATATTATCTTGTAGATCACATTTCATTTTAGAATTCTTAATCAAATACAACACATGTTGACAAACTTTTAAGCATAGAAAAGTTCAATGTTTTGATTCACAACTTTTCATTCAATATATTTTATTCCAATTCAAATTCAAACTTAGAAAATAAAAAAAATATTGATAATCAAATCAGGTAATACTTACATACATTTGATTTATTTCTCATAGAAATAATATAAATTTCCTACAATATAATTTTCACAAAATTTAAAGTAGTACATAAAACACTAATATTCAGAACATGAGAATTTTACGGTTATGTAGTACAGGCATCGAGACACGGCGCCATTCTTTTATTGTGATATATCTTTCGTCTGTGGTGGAAACAAACTTTTACTCCAACGATGAAATTAGTGCAAATAAGAATTCTGCAATTAATTATCGAAATAGCAATAAAATAGTCATTATATTATTCGAAAAATGAAGCTACGAATTCCTCTAATTGCAGTATTGCAACCCTAAAGAAAATTGGCGGAAAAAGAATTGGCGGAAAATTGGCGAAAATTCAGGGTTGCAAGATTGGCGCCTTCCTTAATGGTATAGTTGCCACTACATTGGTTTGCCAAAGAAATTTTAAAAATATTTAGGGGTGGGCCACCCTTATCACTTAGGGGCTTAAAATATAGATTACGACCGATTCCAAATATGCACAAAAATTTTCATAAGAATCGGTCGAGCCGTTTCGGAGGAGTTTGGCAACAAACACTGTGACACGAGAATTTTATATATTAGATATACTTTGTTGGAGGAGAAAATGATCTTTTTATTGCCTTTCTAAAACCTGTCCGTGAACAGCCTTATCAAACGTGTGAAAAAACAAGAAGAATAACATCAGAAAACCACAGAAAAATTTAATACGTTCCGACGACCTTTTTCTTCTGTAAACTAACGTTCTAAAATTAAAAAGTTACATTTTCAGGCTCGAATTCAAATAAGGGTTGCCACAAAACCTTAACTATGTCAATAGCATTAAAGCACAAATCCGTGTTCGATCAACTTAAAGTGTTCGATCGGCATTTCCGCCGTGAACTAACGTTCTAAAAATAAAAAGTAACATTTTAAAATAAAATTTAAACAGTAACATAAATACAAATAGCATAACAAGTAAAACCGAGGGGCTGGAGCTCGGTGCCATAGATTTCAGGTTCGAATCCCGGCTGTGTCTCGGTTGTTTGTAGTGGCTCGGAATCCATTTTAATTCCCAGTCTAATATGACTATTTAGGGTAGGGCTGACAACCCTACCCCGTGAATAAAAGCAGCATCTAGTAATCTGCTAGCAGGCAGACGGCCTTGGCCTATCATGGGGCAGCTACCGCAGTGAAGATGATGATGATGATGATGATGATGATAAACTAAAGTATTGAGTCACGATCTATATTCAGCAAATGAATGCCCAATTCGCAACGAGTGTCTAGCGTTCTGGCGCTCGGTGCCACAGGTTTCGACTTCGAGTCCCGGCGGTGCCATGGTTGTTTGTAGTGATTCAGAATCCACTTTAAGCAGTAAGTCCCGGTCTCACAGAACTGTAGAGCGTCCCAGAGCCCAATCAGACTTCTTCCGAAATTGTAAAGGGACAACTCAGCTCTGGACACAATGATGTGGTGTAGTGTGGTGTGATGTAATATTAGCAAAGTTTATTGATGAGAAGTTTATTGAAGATATGTAATCGTGCCTAAGCCTGGGATTGGCCTGATAATTGGGTAAAGTAGCCCTTTAATTGATCACAACAAAAGAACAGCTATATGTCTGATACTGTTTCAACTATTGCAAACAATTTTGAAGATCTACACGCGATGTATAATCCAAAATAACTACAATTTATTCATATATTTCTTAAATGAAACACAATTTGGGACCTACAGTTTAAAGTGGATTCCGAGTCACATACAAACATCCATGCCACCGTCAAGATTCGAACCTGAAGCCTGTGGTACCAAAGACCACATCATCATCATCATTGGCACAAAAGCCCAGTGAGGGCCAAGGTCGTCTACCTACTGGTAGATTTCGAGACGAGAGATGTTTTTTTTTTACGAAGTAGAGTTGTCAGCTCTACGCTCAGCAGTCATATGAGACCGGGGCCTATGGTTTAAAGTGGATTCTGAACCACTTAAAACATCCATTGCACCACCGGAACCCGAACTCGAATCATGTGGTACCGAGCGCCATAGCGCTAGCCACTCGACCATTCAGGCGCACCAAAGGCCACAGCCCTAGTCAAATGACCATCAGGCCGCTAAAGCGAAGAAAAAAAAAAAATTGTAGCATATTTTTTTTAAAATACTTCTTATCAACTGCGTAAAATACTACATTCATAAATGTTCGCCTCCGTGTACTTACATAACGTAAACACAGCATGAATATCATTATTATGCGACTTATTATATGGTCGCTTTCAACGAGATCAAATATGCCAACAATAATCTACATTAAAAATTCTATGCATTTATATATATATACCGATTTAGCAGAAATAATTGTGATAATATTATAAAGTGTTATTTGAGGAAATATTATTGAGGTACATAATCATTTAAAAGGAATACAATAAATCTTTAAACGAAATATTTCGAAATTCTAATGAAGGTTTACCCAAATTTCATTAATAGAGAGTTTTTGCATACCGTATTTCGGACGTCCGTTAGTTTTACTCCCTAGCGCGCATGCTCATAGGAAACATTATTACAGATACGCATGCGCAATTTCCTATGAGCATGCGCGCTAGAGAGAAAAAGCTAACGGACGTCCGAAATATGGTATGCAAAAACTCTCTAGTATAAGAGTGCAAAAGACTTTTAATATTAGCAGGTTTCTATAGTTCATGAACTGATTGTGAGGTAGACATTCGATAGAAAATATGAAAAGCATAAATTCATTATTGCCAGAAGTATTACTGGAACATATGAAATTTTGTAAAAAAGTTTCATAAATTATTTCTACTTTTAATATGTCGTATTTACAAATATAACAAGTATAAAGAAGTAAATAATAATAATAAAAAACAAAAACAAAATTTCATAAGTTTTTTTCTTTTTGGCATGATGGCCGAGTGGGTAGTGCTCTGGCTCTCGTACCACAGGTATCGGGTTCGAATTCCGGCTGTGCCGGGGATGTTTGTAGGACTTCGGAATCCAGTTTAAACCTTAGCCACCGGTTCTAATAGCATTGTAGAGTGTAGTGGGGTATTGTGACTCGCGTCCATAGGATATCTTCAAACTACACGTGTCTCTTGTGCAGTGCTAAATGAGTAACATCGGTGCAGCCCTTGCGTATGACATAAAGATTAACTGTCTGTATTGCCAGTTGCTTTAGAAAAACAACATTTGTTTTATTTAAAAAAATTTACTTACTTAAAATTAAAATTATTTTTATTGGAATTAACACTTCGACGAAAATGCATTCCTCCCATTATTACTCCATGGCCTGTTGGTCAAAGATCACGCGCTCTGGTTTTTAGTACCACAGGCTTCAGTTGCGAATCCTGGCTATGACATGGATGTTTGTTAGTAGTTCGGAATCCACATCAAACTGTAGGTCCTAAACTGTGTACAAAATGACCGTAGAGCGACAAACCAAACCGATTAGTACTCCATTGTAAACTTGGACTCGCTCTAGAAGACACAAACATCGAGAAGTTCAATGAAATATTTTTTTCTAATGCATCTGGCAAGTACTTAGACCGTGATCTTTTATGCCATAAGCAAGGGCTGCACCGGCATTACTCACTTAGTATTACTTGAAGATAAACTACGAAAGCAGAGTAACAATGCTCCCTCAAAGCTCTACGATCATATTAGACTGGAACCTACGGTTTAAAGTGGATTCGAACCACTAAAAGATCCATGGCACCACCGGGACTCTAACTCGAAACCTATGATATCGAGGGTCAGAGCGCTGGCTACTTTCGTATATTTTAGGGAAGAGCGGCCAACGGGCCCGCTGTTCCTTAAAATATACAAAAATATACAAAAAATATATAAAATTCATGATCTTCACAACGAAGAATGACACAATAGAAGAATGCCACGTCGTCGCATAAAACAGCTCAAAGAGCCAGTACAGATTATGGCCGGATATGATTGAATTCTCCATTGAAGACATGACGTTAGTTAAATTTTGACTAATTTGCAACTTTGTAACTTTCCCAAAAGTAGAATCTTTGGTTTCCGAAAACTGGTGAACATAAGGTGAATATGAGTACGACATTATGGAAATGTTAGAATAATGGAAATGTTAGTATATATGGAAATGTTAGAATTGAGAGGAGACATTGACAGAAACATATTACAGATTTTCTACAACGCAAAGAAGACTACTAATTAACGAAGCAATTACTACAACGCGAACCCTAAATTATAACTAACAAAGCCATGGTTAAGTATCTTCTAATTTTTTAAAACGACGAAACATTCTACAGTTGCCACACATCGAGAATACAATCTATTTAAACATTTTTATTTAATACCCTCTATTAGCTCACACTCTCCCTATATATATCTTGTTCAAATTTTCAATCGTTAATAAAATACGTTCAATTCATCCATTCAAGTTCAAATGCATTTTTTTAACTTGTAGCGGAGGACATTTGAAGTTAATACAGTTTTTCACATATTAATTCAGTAATTAAATTTAATTAATTAATTTTGTTTTTTTAGATTAAAGTTGCATATATCTAGCAATAGATGGCGCCAGATAAACTTAAAAAAATGAATGAAAATTATTTATAAAGAACTTTCTGCAATATAGTGAGAAAAAGTAGGAATTGACTTAAAAAAAAAAATTGTTTTATAATACTTGTTTTTCTTTCTTTTCTTGCTCGCGTCAGGTAAGAAAAACTATCGTAAACTATTGTGTGTACTTTATCACCAGAAATAATAATAATGCTATTCAAAATTCAGTCAATCCAAAAACTACATGCAACTCTCCTACTTTAATTCAAAATTAAAATGAAATTATTCCGCTATTAATTATTATTGTCTTTAAAATAATTTATATTTTCTCAAGAATTTATTAACATATTTGCAGGAAATAACAATATAGATAATCTTTTCAACCAACTACGAACTGCTAACAATCCAGCAGACAAACTCTACTTCTAAATGGCTTAGCCAATCAACCATCTATGAATAATCATGTCTAATCCCCACACTTGATTATGACATAACGCTACCTACCAACAAAAACTTCCGTGTACTGCACCTCTCTAAACATACTAAATAAATAAATATTTTATTTAGCTTTCTCTATGTGTTGATTTTATTCCCCCTATTTTATTTTTTATTTTTATTTTTCTTTCACTTCATTTACTGAGCAAGCTATTTCTTATCGCTTACCTCCAAAGCAACCATCAAGATAGAGGTATAAGGAGGCCAACGCTGCCAAAATGCCTCAATAATGTCAAAATGTATGTCAGTTCAGCTCAAAGTACCAGTACAGAGTATGGCTGCATATGGTTGACTTCTCCATTGAAGACATGGCGCTAGTTAAATTTTTTGGATTAATCTGCAACTTTCACGAAAGTAGAATTTTTGGTTTCCGAAAAGTGGTGAACATAAAGTGAATATGATTATTGAAATCTAAGAATTGAGTGGCGCATTGACACAAATAAATCATTTTCTGCAACGCAAAACAGACTAAACAACCAAATCAACCACTACAAAGCGAAACCTAAACTACAACTAATAAAGCTATAACTAACTAATTTCTAATTTTTTTAAACGATTGAACACCCTTCAGTTGCCACACATCTCGAATGAAATTTATTTAAACACTTTTATTTTTCTCTCCGCACGCGGTCTTGTATATAGTTCTCGCACGAATTCATGGCAGATCCAGTTTTTTTAAACATTTCTTTTTTTCTCCATGTGCTGTTTGCAATATAGTTCTGGTGGATGTCTCTAATTTCATGAGACTAATTATACATAACACTGAATTTCTGCTATCAGATTTGCGTGGCAGGTTGTTCATCACGATAATGCGCCAGCTCCCACTGCATTGATTCTTCGTGACTTTTTCGCCAAAAATGAAACCCATAACGTTCCACAACCACCATATTCACCTGATTTACCACTGTGTGACTTCTGGCTATTCCCTAAACTTAAAAGACCACTCCGTTGACACCGTTTTGAGTGGATTGAAGAGATTCAACTTGAATCACCGCGCGCTTTGAAGGCCATCACGGCCAATGACTTTTTAGCATGCATTGAGGATTGGAAAAAAAAAGTTGGCATAAGTGCATTTTGTCCGGAGGGGAATACTTTAAGATGATGAAATCAATATGGAAGAATAATTGAAGAGTTTTTGACAAAAATAAAAATTGGTCTTACTTTTTGGGCACACTAGTAAGCAAAGTTTCGTTACCTGAATATGTTAGCAAATTGACTTTATATTGTTAATAATTAGCAACTAATTATATAGTCGATGTTTTTAGATCAAGTTTGCGTCATTATTCGCTTTGAACAAATTTGTATTTAACGAAGCTCCTTGGCTACAAGATAGCCGCAAGCCCCTATCAGGGTAAAACATGAGGAGATGCATGAGAAAGCAGAGAAGTAGAAAAAGGAAGTTGTTCTTTATGTTGGCGATTTCTTTCTTGAGCATTGTTGATGCTGATGATTTAGCATGGTGGTAGCTGCATGCTACTATCCTGAAAAAACTTCGGATGAGGAAAAATATACAGTGCATGAAACAGCAAAGTAGAAAAAGGAAGCTGTTCTTTAGGTTGGCGATTCCTTTCTTGAGCTTTGATGACGATGATGGTTTGGCATGGTGGCAGCCGAGAGCTTCTAACTTGGAAAAATTTTAGAAGAGGAGCAAATACAATGCAAGAACAGCAGCAAGGTAGAGAAAAGGATATTCAATATTTGATTTAGAGTCTGATCCCCAGACCGGACTACCAGACAGATATTAAGCACCTACGCTGGTAGTTGCTTTTATAGAATTTCATATCAGAACGATTTCTCATCTCATTCGCTTTACAAACTTAAAAATATTTATATACAGTTGTTTAAAAAAATATTGGTGATAACATTACAGAATAGAAACTGATACAATGTTACTCAGGGAGAAGACTAAAATTAAAAAAAAAAAAAAAACTTTTATAATCTAAGTTAAAATATATATAGTTTACAATTGCTTTGCTACGAGGGTGTTAATGGTTGATCTGATTGATGAGTTTTCCATGGTTTGATTAACTATTATGTGGAAAAGTAGACAATTATTTAAAAGATTATGGGGAATCGAATGGTCGAGTATTATGGCGCTCGGTGGCAAATGCTTCGGGTTCGTGATATTGATGTTTGTAGTGGTTCGAAATTCCCTTTAGATTGTAGGTCGCGGTCTCACTACAATATCCATGGCACCTCCGAGAAACGAATCCGAAACCTGTGGTACCGAGCGCAGTGCGCTAGCCACTCGGCCATCAAGCCCCATGTCCGAAGGTCTGGCAGCAGACGTCATAGAATTATCGACGAAGATATAAAGCGATTACTTGCTGTTCTGGAATGTGCTTAATATACTTATATGGCTGCCCTACTGATAACAAACCAACAGTATGACTACAAAATATATCATAATCATATGACTCGATGTTGTACATTCGGTACCTAAAAACCTTGATGCAACTCCTTGCATTCAACCACATTCGGAGTATAAATATAAAACTAGTAGTATTTTTTTCGTACTTGAAACTAGTACAAAAAATGTACTCTTGTACAATGCATAACTACATACCTTGCTCGGTGCTACAGGTTTCGGGGTTCCAGTTCCGGCAGTGCCATGGATGTTTGTAATGGTTCGAAATTCACTTTAGGCCATAGGTCCCGGTCTCATAGGACTGTAAGAGCGTCACGGAGCCAAATCAAAATTCTACCTATGGGGCTCCATCAAAACAGAAGCTGCTTCCTTCCCTCCATCCATGAGTAGATTACTCATGGGATGTTCGACCCGCACTGAGGATTAGACACAACAAAAGATGAGACGGACGATTCGATTACTTTTTAGAGGTGTAAGCCAGATATGCAGTGCAAATTTTATTAGCCTCTAATTTTATTTTCGGCACGTTGTAATTTAAAGTTAATATTATTTTTATTTTGATTAAAACACCTACGAATATGGTTGGAATAGTGAATAGAATAGATAGATGTTGGAATAGAGTATATGAAGCATTTTTTCGTAAGTATTTTTTTGCCATAATGACTGTTCTAATCACAACTTAAACTACTGAATACTTAAAGTATTCTAACGATGTTTGCAATTAATAAATCAATTTAATTCAAATGGATAAAAACACTTTTTAAACGCAATAAAAACAAAATTAGTGTCACCTGAGTTTTACTGATGTAACACAAGCAAAACATAACATACTGGTTTTTGTTATGTATTGTAATTAATAGATTAAATTGAAAAATTCCTTTTTTAAAAAAATATCCTTTAAAAATTTTAATTAATTTTAAAACCTTATATTTTGTAAATAATCACTTCCATGAGAACTTTTAAGTATTTTGCATTTTAGATTCAATTAATTACAAATAAATTAATATTATACAATATACAAGGAATTATTAAATTTAATTTAGTGCCATAAAATATCCGCAATATTAAACAATCTGCTATTAAAAGATAACAATATTAATATTAATTATATATTTTTAAAAATATTTTTAATATCATTTATTTTTTTTTATTTTACATGTAAAAGAAGAAATTATAGTATAATTTCCCTTAAATATAATTTTTGAGAAACAAGTTATTTCATGGCGCCATCTAGTGTGAATAGATGATAATACAACTACATTTTTATACAGATACGTTTTTAATTCACAAGAGCTGTTATCCTCTGTGATTCTAGAGCTGCTCTGTTAGCTATTGTTTCTAACAATAATCCTAAAACCCAAGACATATTGGATTGCCGTTATCATTTTTGAAAACCTAGCATCACTTGAAAAACTATAGTCCTCCAGTGGGTTCCTGCCCACTGTGGGGTTCCAGGCAATGAGAAAGCCGACTTCCTGGCTAAAAGGGGGGCTTTAATCACACAAAAAATATCTCGTCCTATATCCTTCCCCTCTATCAAAAATCTCATCAAAAGATCAATAAAAGTCCGCGCTCAAGAAGACCTCTATAACCGTGTTTCCCAAAGTCCTGGAAGAATGCCATCCCAAATCTATGTAATGTTCCCAGGCGTAGAGCAGTCGCTCTTTTCCGACTAGCCACTGGACATGACTGCCTGAGAAACCATCTTTAAATACTCAAAATTGTTCCTTCCCCGATATGCACCTCTGGCGAGGCCATGGACTCCATGCATCTACTTCACTGTCCTGCTCTGAGCAAAGACTTTTCTCGCCGAGCGATATTGGGAGGCTAGAGATATGTCAGATGAATGAACTCTGTTGCAGCCTGTTTTGTTGTTTCCTCTGTTCTTTTATATTTTTCGTTGTTCTGTAACTGTTCATAATCTGCCATTGGAAAAAAAAAAAAAAAAAAAACCTTTTTTTTCCTAAGTAGTGACAGAGTAAATTAATGTTTTTCTCAGATGAATTAAATCTAAAAAATAATTGTAATCGGATGGACAGATATATAAAAGTTACCTATAAGATTTAGAATTTAATGTAAGAACGAGAAACGTATAACAGCAATCATAAAAAATAAAAAAAAAAAAATTAATAAAATAAAAAAAAATAAAACTATAAAATTCCAAACGATTTTTTTTTCTTGAAAAATCTCTTTTCCAGTTTGAAATAAAATTGCCTTTGCTTTCATCAGACGATCTTCCAGGAAAATTTACATTCAATTTTTCTCTGAATTATTAATATTTTTATTAAATTATTTATAAAAATAATAATAACAAAAATAAAAGATTAATTTTTAATTGCTTAGTTAATTTTTTTACTCTATAATAATTCCTGAATTATTTTGTAAAAGAAGTATCAGGTATAAAAATGCTGGGAAAAGAAATTAAAAAAAAAAAAAAAAATAATAATAATTTAAGTAAAATGTCGAAAACTGAAAGCGGTCATCGACACGAAAATAAAAGCTTCAAAAACAGCATCCTTATATTTTATAAATAGAATACAGTAATAATAATTTAGTAAGTAATAATTTAATTTAGACTTAATGTTTTCTATCGATAAAAAAGAACTTAAAATTTAAAAGGAAGTATGTGAAATGGAAAAATAAATTAATAATAATAATAGCAAATCATAAAAAGAATAAATAAAAAGTAAAAACATTGTTTTCTAGAATACAATCTGTCTGTATAAAAAAATGTATACAATAACAATCCCTATAAAAATAAAGTAATGCATCTCTATTGTGAATTACGGTAAAAATAAGAGTGCTGCAAACGTTTAAGCGAGCCAAATAATTTCGGGAAATATTTATTGAGTTAAAATTAAAAATGAGTTATTTTATTAAAAGTAACATTCGAGATGGAAAGGTGATAAGTGAAGAGTAGGAGGAATTGATTTCAGATTTTAACCATCCAACAAATCAGTAATTTATTGGGTAATATAAAATTTAAAAAATTAATCATGTAGGATGTCGGTCATACAAAGACCAACATAAAAATTTGAGATAATAAAATTAGTAATTAAATATGATGGCGTATTTAAATATATTAAATTACTTAACAGGTATTACTTAGAAAGGAATTGTTTTTTTTTAAATATTATTATCATTATTATTATTAATATTTATGATAATCAGATGTAATGTTTGGTATATTTACTTAAATTACTACGATTAACTCTGATAATGAAATAGAAGTAGTGGCGCCATCTGTACGATCAAAAAAGAAATAAAAGTTTTTAAAGAGG
>BPLR01002463.1:0-70459 GCA_021605095.1 Caerostris extrusa
CAGCTCCAAGCTCGTACTCCAATACATACTTTTCTTTCAACAGTTACGATTTAAATGAAGCATCAAGAAATTTTTCTTCTTGAGCGCTGCTGGTAAATAAGGCTGTCAGTCGCTTTCTGGTGATATTTCCGTTCATAGGTTGCACTGCGATTGTGGTTCTTTTTTAATGTTATCTACCTCTCTTAATCGTTTGTACTAATTTTGAGACGTCTTATTAATTATACTATTAATAAGAAGTGTAAGTTTCTTCTATGATAAGCACATTTACTTCACATAAACTGAAGGATTATCTACATATATTTTTTTTGAATTAAGAGGTTTTAATGATGGTAAAGTGTAGAAGAACACATTCTTTTATCCAAGGTATTTTCAAAATACTAATAATCTTTCTTGAGAAGCTGCTTAGTAAATTAAATATATTGATATATGTTTCAATACATCTGGTTATACACTCATGTCCAAAAATTAAGGATAATGAAGTTCAGGCAAAGAAAGAGACAGAAGCAAAAACAAATTTGACTTTTGGTAAAGTCTATTTATTAAACAAAAGGTAAAGAGCAAAAGATGCTATATGTTTGACATAATTAATAAAAATTGCGATTTTTACTCCTGGAGCAAATTTCAAAAAAAAGAACCTATTTACAAAAAACAGTATAACATGGTTAGTACGATGATTAATATGGAGTATGCCTCCCGGACGATGCAATACAGGCCTTACAAACACCTAGGCATGCTGAGTACCAAATTATTAATCTGATCTTGGGGAATATTACACCACTCATCAAGCAATGCCCTCCGAAGTTCCGGTTGACAGGTGGGAGGGGGTTGACTGGCTGCAATTCGTCTGCCAAGCATATCCCACATGCTCTATTGGATTCAAGTCCGGTGAGTATGCTGGCCAATCCATACGGGTGATATCTTCCAATTGAAGGCATTCGTCTACAATGTTTGCACGGTGAGGACGGGCGTTGTCATCCATAAACAGAAATTCAGCACCCATGGCGCCCCGAAACAAACGTACATGTTGTTCCAGAATGACATCCCGATAAATGTGGCCTGTCATCGTTACACTCCGAACATGCAGGTCAGTTCTGGAACCAAGAATAATTCCTCCCCCAAACGAGCCATCCTGCACCACCGTAACGGTGTTCTCTTGGTGGTAACGGGTACCTGGCGCTCTCCATATGAAAGTCCAGCGAGAACAGACTGCAAAACTAAACCTGACTCGTCGGAAAACATCACACCAGACCACTGTTGTGGTGTCCACAATGCATGCTCTTTACTCCAGGTTAATCGCAGGCGACCGTGAGTTGCGTGGTAAGTGGAACACATCTGACAGGCCTACGAGCATATGACCAATGTGCCCTAAGCGTCTGTACTGGGGGCGACCTGTACTGTAACATCTACTCACATTACCATCATCTTGAATCGTTGCCAAAGCCTGGAGATGACACTCTGGGCGTTTCCAAGTTCCTCGGATACTTCCAGCTGGGTACGTCCACATTCCAGTCGTCCGATAATTCTACCACGTAAAAATCATCCAATGCTTCCTTTGTGCCATAACTATGGTTATTGCACTGAAAGGCTTTTAAAGCGCTTTGAACAATTTTACTTTCTTTGCCACCATTCCTTATATACCCCCCTTACACTCTCGTCATTGACGCGTACTATCCGCGCCATCTGGTGGTTTCCTGTAATTTGCATATTCTTCTTGAAGATGTGTGTGATAATTCTACAGGTGAAATTTTTATTTTAGAGTTCAATTTCTGTGTGATTCTGAATTATCCTTAATTTATGGACATGAGTGTAATTTCTATTCGGAAAATAAATTAAAGACTTCCCTCCCATTCTACACATTTATAAGTAAAAATAATTTTCAAAATTATTTTCGTAAAAACTGAAAAAATAGGTTGTAACATTCCTCAGAAAATTCAATTTAAGTTTTCAGAGTTAATGTTTGATTTAAATTCTATCAATATTTTAATGATAAGTACAACGAGAATTAAAAATTCACCATTCAGCGCTAATAGTAATTATATTAAAAGTAATAAACCAAAATTTTTAAGTGAAAAGAAATCCATTAAGCAGTTAGGTACTTAGATTCTTCCCAAATTGAACAATTGGCAGTATTTTTTCTTCTTATCTTTTACCATGATTTGCCTTTTCCATTAGTTTATCAAGTTAATGAGCTTACGAATTTATAATTAAAATGTTTGTTAAATAAAAATCAAATATATATGAAAATTCCAGTATTTCTACAACACCCCGCATATTAATTTTTCTCAAATTATTTAAGCCAAAATCAATTACTTTAAAAGACTGTCTTTAACTATTTAGTATACATACATGACTGCTCTTACGTGCTAAATACGCATTGCTAAATACGCATCTCTCTCTTGATATATCTTAAAGTGATGTAGATATTCATTAAAGCAGTTTCTCCAAACCATTAAGTTTTAAAGCAGTGATTAAATAACTATTTTTAAATGAAGTGTCAACAGTCATTTACACAAATTACCATTCCTTTTCATTACACCAAGTTTATAAACATCTAAGGTACGCCGAGGAAAATCTAGACCAGTCGGAATTCCTTAGCATTGCTGGGTCTTAAGTGCTTCCAGACAAGGTAGATGATGTTGCACTTAAGATTTCCGAGCGTTTTTACAGAAACTCTTGATTCCCACTCTGACGCAGCAGTAATAGGATGGCTGATCACACGAATGCTGAAATAGCGGATATGCATCTAGTTTACGGGGTGTCCTAGTGCAATGGGAAAGCCTCGCAGCACTTGTGCGTGCAATGATATCCGATGATGAATACTCCTAGTCATAGCTTTTGGACGGCCCAGCAAGAGTCGTGAACAATTGATACTCTATCCAAACATGGAGAAGTATAAAGCAATCCAAGTTTAAATCTGTGACCTATAAAGCACTATGGCAAGATGTTTCACTGCAGCATCTGGAGGATTCTGTGTGAAAATGGCATGCAACTGTAGTCACCTTTATTACTGTTGAACATGTTAATTTTGTTGATGTAGATTTATTAATGAAAGGCATATTCATTTATGTGATGCCCTTTCCTCACTACACTAGCATTTCTGACCCTGTATTTCTGTCTGATTCTGAGTTCGAGTCATCTAGGGTTGTCCTACCCTTAGTAGAAGTTTTATAAATCTGCTGCTGACACCATGTATGCTGATTTCCTTTTTAATTTAAGTTTATATATATAGTAATTGTGTATCGTTTCTTAAATGAAATAGTCATATTTCTGAAAGACCATCTATCACTACCAACTTGTGCAAAATTTGAAATAAGTTATTTTACTGACCGAAATAATAAGAATTAAACATAAGTATAGCATGTAACACTTTTGATGATTTTCCTTTGCTGCAGGTTATTAAACCTTTACAATTATCTCCAAAGTCTACTTTTGGGGTAATGAATAGGAAGTCATTTAAAAATTTGTTTCCTACAAACACTTTTTCAAGCTACTTTTCAATTAAAAATATTCTAGCATTTTCCAGTTTTTAAAAGAATGTTTAAATTAAAATAAGAGTTATGCGTACGCTTTAGTTTCCGATCAATAAACCAAATTGAATTACTTACTTGTACAATTTTTATATTACTTATTTGACTTTGTTGACATTTATTATACAGATAGTCAAATTATACCTCGATTTGTACTGTTCTCGGATAAAACATGTTTTCTATTTAGTAATTTATTTATTTAATCGTACTTTAGTTACTACCAAATCGGACATTGTGATTTTTAATGAGTTTCCATTAGCTTTAGCAATTCTTAAAACTAATAAAAAATGTTTCATACTGATAACAAATAGGTAAATGAAAATATTGTACTTCCAATGACAATACAAACAGGCCTTGTCACGTATAAGGTTTTAAATTATTGTATTGTTTTCGATATTCAATTCTATAATGTTTTTGTTTTGAAGATTACTCTTAAATGGAGGTATTTTCTTTCACTTCTAATAGTCAAAATAGTTCTTATATCTTTAAAACTAAATTTACTTTATAAAACGTACGTAGAAAATTAAGCATTAATAAATGAAAACGTTAGGAAAAGAAAAATCTTGCATAGTTATAAAAAATGATAAGAATTATTTCACTAATGGAACCCTTTTCTTTTTAAATTTCTAGATTAATCATAATATTAAACATGACACGGCACCTTGATTAATATTTTAATACTGGATAAAAGGAGCTGCATGGCATTGTATCTTCTTATTTTTCAATTATAATTTTTTAGGATTGACCTTTCCATGAAAATAAATAATACAATTTCCAATTAATTTTTTTCTAAATCCTTTCTATGATATTACAAATAAAGCTTGAAGTTCTTAATCCTCTTTCAAATTTATTCATAATATTCTTCTTTTTAATAAGTGATCGCAATTATTCCTTTATGAAGTGACAATCCCTCACTCAAACGAACAGGACAATTCAAAAACTCGCTAATATCACTTCATTCACAGCTTGTGTGTGAAGTCTTCTCGGATGAATCAATCGATTCAAACCATTCTTTCCAATGTCAGCGTAATTAGCAGCCGGGAATTAAAAAAAAAATCGTGACTGCGCAGTGAACTTGAGAGATTTACCAATTAGTTTCCAAATTACGAACAAACTGCGCTTAGGATAATGAACAGATAAATGAACTGAATTCGGAGGGAAAATAAATGAACTGTGTCAGTTGATTCCTTCCCGTGATTTCCCCTAAGAGCGGGGCCGGATCATTGGCTTTAGATGCTGAATGATAACACATCCGGCACATGCGGAAATAAAAATTTTCATTCGTAATTGCTTCTTAAGCTGCCTCCAGATTAAAACAGACATGAAGGAAGTTCAATATCGGAGTAAAAACCATTCCGTTTCGTCATAAGCGAATTAACTCCGTTTTCGTGGGAGTTTTGGAAGCTGTTGCTGCTCGCCCGTTTTCCGGGATCCTTCACCCAAAAGGAGTTTCGACTATTTCATCGAAACAAACCATTCTCTGTAATTTCATTATTCGCAGCACAGCTTGATTTATGCACCGTCAGATTACAGTCGCCAGTCAGTGGAAAGGTACATCATGCGTTGACTAATTTTTAAAACCTTCTTGTCTCTTCAATGGTCGCTCTGCTGTGAAATAATTGAACTTGCTCTTAAACGAAAAGCGCTGCCCTGTTCAAGAGCTCTCGGCTCTTCCTGCACTCCAGAAATAAACACGTCGTATCAACACAAAAATATTTATGGCCCGAGTCTTTTCTAGTGAAATTCAATAGCTTTGTTCCCCGGATTCTATCGGGGTAAATACAAACAGGACGATCCTATTTTTGACTTCACACTAATACATTTTCTACTCTGTTGGATTTAAATGGTAACTGCTTACGAAGTCAATGGGTGAATCATTTTGCATTGAGTTGTATACATAGTAACAATGCATTATTTACTATATAAATAGTTTTTATTTAAACAATCGCTAAGTTAATGTAAAGTATTTTAAGAAATTTCAGGAAAGCATTTGCACAACCAGTGTGGCCATGGAGAAGCATATTAGTCGGTCATTCTAGCCTTTTAAAAGACAAAAAATGAAAGAAGAGACTACAGCAATAACTTATCCTTTCAAATTAAACAGTAGTATTTATCTATTTTACAAGAGAGCATTATTTACTTTTAAACTCATAGCGACAGTAATTTTGTCTACTTTCTAAGTATTGCACTAGTTGGTCCCTGGTGCTACAGCAATTTGAAATGAACGCCACCTAGGGGGTTATCTGATTAATCCATCCACGTCTTCAAATCCAATGAAGAAAATTTCAACTATAGAGTATTAAAATGTCCATACTCGATGTTTTTGGTTACAATGGAAATTTTGGTTTGCTTATCTGGATTGGTTTTTTTACTATATTTCCAGGTGATTTTGGTAATAAAGAAAGATGCATATTAAAAGTTTTCCTGAAGATTTAAACTAATTGAATGTGTAACATAGCAAAAAGATATTGTGAATCATAAACTGATCGTTCAAATACTTCTAATTGCTTATTACAATATTGTAATGTACTACAACTTTTAAACAACTTTGAATTACATAATAGTTTGTATTATGAGGTTGAGCTTGAGATTAATTAACTAACATTTGCTTCTTAATTTCCTTAATAAAATGAGCAAAATGATAATCCACGCTAAATTCTTAAAAGCTTATGTTAAGCAAATACTTTTAGATAATACAGTGTTAGCGACAGGGGAGAATCTTGTAAAATAAGTATTTTAGCACTGTTAAGCTCTGTGTGAAGATAAATATTCAATATTAGCTAAATTTATAATTTTGATGGAGGAAAGTAAAATATAACTAAATTAAAGAATGAAAAGATTCTATTGGAATTACCATATTTAATATACCAGCTATATTTTAATGTTTTAAAGAATGCTTATTAGTAATAGACCATGGTCCAAGAAGAGCTGTGATTTCCTCTCGGGTCGTTAAAAAATGGTAATATCCTAAACTAAACATGTTCGAGAGTAATGTGATTATGAAATTATTATATACTAATTCCTATTTTTTATTAATTATTTTTATATTATAATCTTTTAATGCATATATCTTATGTAAAAGACTCGTGTTCCTGGATAAATGCAATTTCATGTTAAAGGACTGTTAATAACTACGTATAATAGCGATATTCATTGATATAATATAGATAATCAAATAATAAGATAAATAATTAAGGAAATCATAACATATTTGAAATGTTTTGTTATATTTTAGTCCTTTAAGGAGAATTAGAATTTTAAAAGAGGAAGACTAGTTCCCTAAATTACTGCAGTATTTTCTCATATAGATTGTAAACAAATGGCTTATTTGCACAGATTAAAGCCCTGACTGTAATAGGAAATGTTATAATGAAAAAGATAATAGTAAGAACTTTTCTATTATATTTTTCATTATAACATTTCCATAAGATATTAACATTATAACTTTTTAATAACAGTTCTTTTTCTGGTGCATTCTCTTGGTACTTGTTTATTAAAGTTATATTTTATGGCTTAAAGGGAACCAAGAATCTCTGAAAGTCTGAGACGCTCTTCTCTGAGATACTCTTACTGACTGAGACACTTCTCTGAGAATCTCAGACACTCTTTTTTGAGAGTCTGTTAGCCAATAAAATTTCTGTAATTTTAATGTAACAATTGATTCTAAAAATGCATAAAATAATTTAATATATAATTTCTGACTTATTTTAATACAGAAAAAAGGAAATTAAAATGTCATGGCCAGACCACGGTTTCGTATTTTTTACAGAAGAGTCTTTAACAATTTTTTTGTTAGTTTTATAAATTTCCTTTGTAAGTAATTTGAAGCCAACGGACTCTTTTTCAGAATGAAAACTCTCAGAATTTTAAATTTTAAACTCAAAGTAATAATAACAAGACTAAATTAATTATATTTAAAAAATCGGTTTACAAGAAATGTATTAATGAAATAAGTTTATTTCAATGAAAATTAAATAATAATAAAAGTACTTTAGAAAGTTTCTAATTATCATAATAGTCACCAGTACGTATAATGTTTTTCCCTACCTTAAACAAAGCATTTCATTGTGGGTATTTGACAACACAGGCAATCTTGTCATGCACTAACCAACTTTGATTTTTTTTTCATGGTCGCTAACATTGGAATTTCTTAATAGTCAATTATAAATTGTATCAAACATAGTTATGGTGTTCTTTAATATGATAAAAATTAGATAACATCTGAGTATAGTTAATATTGAATTCAACGATTTTTAAATATTTTATTTCGCTGACTTGTTATTAATGTTGAAATAAATGAAAGGTTCACAAAAATAAAGTTGATTCTTTCTCATCCAAGCTTAACCAAGTCCTGAACCAAACACTTTCCCATGGCCCAATAGAACTGAACACGGGCTGATAGAATGCAGAAGAGATCAGGCCAAATCCACTGATAGCGTTCTTTGCAGACTCTGATTTCAAAAATGAGGACACTCGATACTGATTGAGACAACATGTGTAAAACGTCAGACTATCCGGCAACAGATTTCTGCGTATTTTTCCATACGAAATCCAAATGTGGGGCAGTTACTCCTAAAAAGCAATTTTTCCCTTATTGCCTGTTGGTTGGCTGTTCTTGACATGCGTAAGTGGAACGCGAATAATTAACGAAAGCCCTAATAGCGATATAGTACAAGGTTCTGATACTTGTGAAGCTGATGTTATTTTAAAAAAAGTGGGTAAATCTCATTTGTATTCGATAAAAGATCCTTCAATTGTTAAATTCAAATCAATATTAATACAGTAACCTGAATAATTTGCTTTTAGTGAAAAAGCTGTTTGAAAATAGCGATTAAATAGATCCAGATTGAGAAGATTAATAATGTATTTGCTTGTCATTTCGCTTTCAGTACATAACATTCAAATTTTGATACATTTTTGATATCAAAATTTAATACTTTTGTTAATATATAAAATAAATCTGGGAAAATGTTCGTTTAATTATCGAAACAGAGCACATTTACCTACCCAAAAATAATAATGAAACGTTTAAAAACCGCGGCTACATTTGAACACGTGATTTTTGAGCACCGCACATAAACATTCTCTAAATTGATTTATTTCAGTTTGGAAGGAAGCATTCGAAACCTTTTTCCAGATTTCGAGGGCACTTGCCCTGGAGTCGGGTTTTGGTAATATATCAGTCTACCCAAAAGATGACTGATGATAAGTAGGCTTGTTTTTCTGCAATGACAGGCGACAGACGAACATTCGGTGAATTTCTCAAATCCGGAGTGACCGAAGGATTTAAGACCTAAATGACTGGTGGTGGCTTATTCATGGGGAAGATAATGGAGCTTTTTATTTACTTCAATCTTTCAATGCGCGTGGACAGATGAGCACTCATTTAAATATTTTAAATCTGAACGCGGTTATTTATAGTTACATTTAATTCTAATACATTTTTTTCAAATTGATGTGCATACCAGATTTTCTTGTACAGGCAACGAATGGAAGGGCATTGCCTTCTAGAAATAGACAAAAGGGGAGGTCATTGCTTCCTGGAAGGATTTCAGATGTATTTACACTACAATCGCGTGTCGTAAGGGAGAAATCCTGAAATATTTCCACCAGGCAGGCTTGACTGTCAGTTGCTCTCAGTAAATTACCCAATGTAATGCAATCAATTGCTCAATTCAGTCAGTTGCTCAATGTCATGCAGTCAATTGTTATTGCAATGGAGACACTACCGCAATTCAATCGATTTCAGACATGATTGTCAGTGCAATTTGTATACGCTGTCACAATCACGGTCAATTTTGCTTGTTTCTATAAACATGAATTGCCACGGATGCTGCAAACTATTCAAACCTAACCTCTCCCTCTTCTGCAAGCTAGCTGGGGGCATTGCTGCTTGACCAAGAGTCGAGGAGAGAACTGGGTAGTAACAACTTTATCAAAAGCGGTTATGAGTTCGAATCTCCTTATCATTAATTCTTCTTCAATAGAGCAACAGCCCCGTGGTTGGCCAAGACGTCTGCCTACTGGCAGATTCCTAAACATGAGACGTTTGTTTTTAACTGGGTAGTGTTGTCATCTCTATGCTCCATTAGACCGGGACCTACGGTTTAAAGTGGATTCTGACCACTACAATCATCGCCGGTATTCGAACCCGAAATCTAAGGCACCAAGCATCAGACATTCGGTTATCAGACCTTTTATCATTAATTATGTCCTTAAAATTATAGATTGATTAGAGCAATGCGAACTTCAAAATTATACTTCGTCGTTATCAGTCTAAATATGCGAAAGTGTTCTTGATTCTCTTCTCCTTAACGCGAATATAAAACTAAAAAGTCGTCCAAGACGTATCTATCTCCTTCTTAAAAATATATTATATAGATCCTGAATCTTAAATTACATTATGCCAACTTCGGAGATCAATGATGTAACTATATATATAACGAATTATGTTTTTGAAAAAAACGCAAATATATTTTTAAGACCTTTCTTAAAACTTATCTCTTGATTTCAACCAAATTCTTTAACAAACACAATTTATAACCAATACAATAAGCGTATAATAAATAGTCTCCAGCAATATGTCTCAATTGCTGCATTAATAAGAAAAGTAGTAGAAATCCTCCTCGCGATTGTCTCATCAATTTTTGATCAATTTCTAGTTTGTGGGAGGAAATAGTGATCCTGAATACAAAGGCAAACAAATGTTTTTCCTTCTCCCGTACTTTGTTAAGATCACTTTAAGAGATGGGAAGAAGGTGCAAAAACAACAGGAGGTCATTAAGTTTCTATCGTGGGCAATTTATTTTTAATCGAAATTCTTTTGTAGCGGCGCATCCTTTAATCTTATTGACTTGTTTTACAACGGAAGAAAATTCTTAATGAGCTCCATTGCACTGATTTAGCAAAGAATTTTTTTTACGACGATTGAATACCAACGCAGAAATTGACTGCAGCCTCATTTTTCCTTTTTATTTTCATTTTTTCCCTTATTTTTTTCCTCTGAGAGGTCTGATTTGTCTTTTTCGTTGGAGCGACCTCAGGAATTGCTCTTTTGTAACCACAGAAGCATAAAAGCAATTTGCATGTTATTACAGAAGCAATGAATCCAAAAGACACGCCGCAACTTCACTTCCTTTAACCAGCTTTTTTTCTTACTTTAATAGAATAGAGAATGTGTTCGAAAAGCTATTCCATTTACTTCCCTTACCTGCCTCCGATACGATGCTTTTCGAGATAGATTCTAGTGTCTTGTCAATTAATGATTTCAAATGAGAAAGAAAGAATTTTGTACGTAGAGCAGGAGGGAAAACAGTCTAAGTCACTTTTAAATTGCATAAATTAAAAGCAGATATAAATAATAAAAAATAAATCAAGTTTCTCCACAAAGATATTTTGCGAAACATATCAAATGCTTTGTGATATATTTCCAATGATGTTTCTAAGAACAAGTATCTCGAGGAAGTTATCGCAAACCATAACAATCAGTTAATTATTGGAGTGTTCTAATTAGAGTACTATTATAGCTGCTACTACAATTGTTTACCAAACCTGAATTCTTGTCATGAATATTACAGTATTACCAGAAAACAAATCCTCACATGATAGTTAACAGTTGTTCATTAACAGAAAAGACAATGAGTTAAGAAAAACTATTTCACTAGCTGAAGGATAGTTTTTAAATATATTCTAAAGGCTTTTTCAGTTATGATTTCAAAAATGAAAGAAGTAGTATTGCAAGTAGATCGCAAAGACAAGTAATTTTAAGTTAGAATAAGCTTAAGTTTTGAAAGTCCAATTACTTATAAACACAAATTCAAAATATTTAGAATTATTCGTTTTTAATAAATGATTCAAACGTATGCATTCTAGTAAGATGTAGCCATTATTTAATTTCTTTAATAAACAGAATTCAGCCACCTAAGCCAATACGAGACTTGCATCAATTTATCAATAATATCTTTTAAAACAATATAAGAATTTCCCAAAATGGAATTTTACATGCCTGATAAATGCTCCATAGTGTATTTAAAACAATTTCATACACATATCTTAGAATTGTATCCATAAATAAGTTAGAGCAAGTATATGGAGAAAGGTTAACTGAAACAACAGACAATAGTCTGTTACCTAGAGGGGATAGTTTGGCATCGCCAATGTCAGCTATAGAAACACGAGAGTGATGTACTATACCTAAAATGATGGTGTTGGCAGCAAATCCCACTGCTGTATGAGCAAAAAATGCAAGAGGATACATCGTTATTCTTCAGTCCTATAGAAATGACTTTTAATGCAATTACTGGTCTTTACCCAGATGCAATTGGTGTCTGTTTCATTCTGTAAAGCAATAATGGTAAATCATACGGAACTAGGTTGGTTGTAAAATTACCATCGTGAAGAGGCTATTGTGTGTATGAGTTGGGCAGCACATTCTCTCCATTGGCCATGTATGTGATGCTCTAGGTATGTGCTGTATGACCTTGTATGTGAGCTGTTAATGAGCAAGAAAACGATCTTGGAATGAAGAAAAAAATAATCATTTTCAGTTCTTTCATTTGAAGGTTGACTTCATTGACTGCTTGTTGAAATCATTTGTGGGTGTTATTTTCCATTACAAAGGCCTAGATGTTGTAATTATTCAAAGTTATTTGCAGACGAAGTTCCTAAGTTCCTAGAGAATATCCAAATTTTCGTTTTAATTCTTCTATCAAATGAAATTGATTTGTTGTATAATAAAGAGAATTATAATTACTGAAAAAAATGAAAATTAATTTTTTTAATTAAACTGAAGAAATTTAAAAATCAAAGACCATCGATAAATAATCATGGCTCATGAAAACTTACACTTTTAGAATGTCTGAAATTCAGCAAACTTTATTTTTGTATCTTGAGCCTATATATGCCTAACTCATATCCAAACGCTTTCTTTATTTCTAAATGAGAATAACTGTAAAATTTTGAAGTATTACTGAGAACTCATTATAGGAAAAGTTTCGCTCTTCAGTAAAATAAATTAAAGCACGTTTAGTTTGTTAGTTAGCTTACTAATTAGATAACTATCACATTCTAAAAATTCTTTAAATATTTAAAGCGTCAGACAAAGAATGAGATTGATATAAGATTGTATTCATTAATCGTAGAGAAGGCTATAGTTAAGTGCCAATTGCAATAGTTTTAGATAAATGGATTTAAAAAAAATATTTGAATGGTAGTTTCATACCAATTAAATTCTGCTGCGAAATTATATTGGCTTTCTATTATCATTCATTACATACAATACTTGTCACATTGCTTATTAAAAGCGAATAATACAACCTTAAAGTTAATATTCCAAATACTTTACATAGATTTATTGCTCCAAATCTAATAAATAATTTAATAATTGAAGAGCTTTTTATGTAATACAACAATACTACATCCAACTAAGTGAAAAACGAAAGTAATTACGATTTAAATACTTTTAAAGAAACAAAATGATATTGTATACAGGTTTTTTTAAATATCTATTTATGCTACTTGACACATAAAATATGCATTTAAATGATTTAATATAATTAGCTTTAAAGCATTTATTATTCATAATAAAATGCTTCAGATTTTAAAAAAAATTATCACAAAATTCAAAAAATAAATAAATAAATAAAGCACTAGCATGCGGACACAGTTTTTCTTCATTATGTTTAGCATACAACCATTACTTTCAGAATACTAAAACTCTATCGTTTTACTAATCATGATTCTTATCTTTCATCTTTCAAAAGTATTCTAGTTGTACATGTGAACCATTAAAAATGTTTTAATATTTTTAAAAGCATTTACATGACATTACAAAATAAACTTTGATAGTATCACAAATTTTCTATAGTTTCATATACATATTTTCAAGAAGTAAAAATCAAATTACATTGAACATTTTATAAACATTGATTTAAATAAATAAATATACTCGTATATTGCTTAATAAAGTGCTTACTAAACCCTTTTAAACTAAATTCTCATCATATCGTTCATCTTTCCTATATAGTTGATTAAAAAGCTTATTTAGTAATAAAACACCTAATGGATACAACTATTTAATGATCATATAAAGTGCCCTTTGCTGAAGAATGAAATGAGTTCGATAAATTTACGCGAAACTATTTTGCTCAAAACTTGCAACATGAAATGTATATTTTCCTTTGATGGATCATATGTACCATTACCATCTATCAGGAAACAATAAAAAAGTTTTATGTCGTCTTTACAGGAATTTCAGAGACATGAGAACAAAAGATAATAAGGAAAGACACACATAGTTCACAGTTCACGCATAGACGTAGTTCCATGCTTGCTTTTGAAAAGGTAAATGTTTCCAAGGAAATTGTGTTTACCATTATCCTTAGAATAAATTCGGTTTTGCAAGACATGATGGATTGATCGACCTAACAGTACTCCAGATTTATAGATTCATAATCAGAGTAACCCTCCTCTGCATTGATATTTCGGCCAATTCATTTCAGTCTGAAATTAATACTCATCTGCAACAAGACAAGATTGATCATTATTTGTTGTTTAGATGAATATGCATGTTATGCAAATTGTTCGTTCAAAATATTGATGCGTTTTATTAACTTTAATATTTTCTTCTCCATCACAGATTAAATGTGTTTTGTATGCAAATAAGATTATTAATATGTAAAACTCCTTACAAGATTAAATTTAATATTAAATCCTAGAATCAAACCTATCATTTATGAAATAAATATGAGAAAAAATATTTAAGAAACGAATACTGATATTCAGCTTCATCAGGTGTATATAAAGATCCTAAAATATTAAATAATAAATAAAAGTAGGAAACTCATGGAAATTATGTTCGTTATATTACACAGATTAAAAATTAAGTGACAGAAAATCTATGATATATTCTGATTTTTGAATTGCAAGAGGTCTGATATGTTTTGTAATTTAATTATTAATATAATTTCTTAATTTTAGTATTTTTGCCCTTTTTCAACGTTGCTTTAGTTTCAAAAGTTGCATAGTTAGTTTGTTTACATTTTAATATTTGAAAATGCTTTTTGTGGGTTTACAATAAACTCTACCCAATATTTACTTTCAGAATTTTATAATTACTTTCTAAATTTAATGATTATCACCTTTTTAAGTTATTTTATCATTGAAAAGCTTGTAGAAAAACAACAAATAACTCGATCACGTAACTACGATAAGGCACTGGCTTAAGATTTTAACGCATACTAATTGATCGAAGAATAACATTGATTTATAATCTTTCAACATTGATTTATAATCGGTAGAAATTAATCTTATATTGAAAAAAAATATACAATGAATTAGTTTCACTATGAGATGTTTTTTTACGCCATTTAAACAAATTCCCTGAACTCGTTTGAAATACCTAAATAAGTTGCCCCTCTGCTGAATTCCGCGTACCAATCTTTACTGAGGTAGTGGGAAAACAAGGCCGAAAAACATTGACGGAGTCCTTAATTAAGCTCTTTCTAGTGGTTAGAAAAACAAATAAAAACGTTAACCTTTCACATGCACCACTTTTTACGCAACGAATAAAGCTGTACCAAGGAAAAGAAATGCCCCGTGACAAAATAGAGTAAGCAAAAGGATTTTTCTTTGTTTACTGTCAGCGCGTCAGAGTAGATTTCCATGTTTGGATTCGTTGCTAGATGAACTAAAATAACTCAGCTGGATATGAGAATCTTTCAAGATGGGATTGATTATTCGTTTTTTTGGTATCTTCACTTTTTGGAAGATGAATATAAGATGTTACGAGTCGAGTACAGAAGTATTTTACTTCAAATGGTCAAACACAAGTAAAAAACATTTACTTGCTAGGACTACAAGTGGTTTTAATTCTTACAAAATTATTCGCTGATTTGTAACTGTGTTTCTACCTTTCTATCATTTCTCAAAAATAGAATTATTTAGTTGTATTGTGAAATAATTTATTTGGTTTTTTTTTAATTCTCACTTTTTTTACTGTAACTGTAACATATAACTGAATCGTAAACAGGCAGGGCAAAAATTGACAATTACCCCCAAAAAATAATTTTTTTAACATTTTCTTCTCAACTTTAACTGTTAAATTTTTAGACATTTTTTTTTTTTTTAATTTTCTACTTAGCTTTTGTAATTTCACAGAATAAAGAAAAATAAAGAAGCTAATAAAATAAACTAGTAATCAAATTAAATTATTTTTACTAAGCAGTATATATAAATTATATCATTATGAATCATTTTTTATTAATTTATTCCCCAGTTACAACGTGTTTCGAATTATAAATTCAGCATTAACAAGATTTTCTCATTCTAACTAAATCTCTTTAATTATGTAAATATCAAACTTAACATCTAATTATTATAAATCTATGCTCATTTGATTATTTAATGAAAGCATTCTTTTTGTCCTATAAATTTTCTATTTGAGTCTAAAATTTCTGAACAAAGAATTTAGCTTGTATTGAAGAAACATTTAAAATTCAATCAAAAAAACAATTTTCTATTGATTGAATTTAGTTATTTATGTGAATCGGGGCAGTTGTACGTTATTTCAATTACTGCAACTAACATGAAAATATTTTTAGGCTTAGAACATTTAACTTGTTTTTAACTATTTTTAAAGCCTTTGGTCGTTTTTTGTTAAGTTCTGGTCTTTTCTCTTTGTAATCTTGATTTGTTTATATGTTTTAGTGTTTCTAAGGTAAGTGGCCAAAATTGTATCCAAATTTGTGTGGATAATTGGCCAATAAAGCTATAGTTAACAACAACAACATTAACATGAACATTGACTTAAAATCATTTTGTAAATCTTAAAAGTATATTGACAATTTTCAAATTTAACTGAAAAACGAAATAATATTTATGTTAATATATTTTTGATCATGTACTCTCTGATTAGTTAAGAGATGATATATTAAATAAAAAAGTTTCTACGAAAATGATATGTAAATAAACATTAGACAATTTAATTTAAAGTTTATTTTCTGAAATAATGTTATCCATATCTTATAAAATCTACCAAATCTTTACTTTTAGAATTTTATAATTACTTCTATATTTTATAATTACTTTTGAATTTTATAATTATTTCTTTTATAAAATTTTCTTGTAAATTTGTAGGTCCTTATAAGCTTTTAATTAAATTGATTTATATTATTATGATATTCATAATTTATTCGTTTCAATTCTTTTCCTATAAATACATTTGTGAAGCACTATACTGTACCACAATCTAAAACATCACTAACCTTGGGAAAAATTAGAAGATCTTAACAATGGCAGTATGTTTATAAATTTCCTAGAAAACACTATTCTAAATTAAAATAATAATAATATTTACTAAGAGAAAGTGATACATTAAAGAATTTTCCTTAGTTATCAAGAGCTTCTTCAGAAATGTTTTCAGTTCCCTTGAGTGACAGTACAAAACATGATCATAAATTCCATTCGTCTTTGAATTTGCATTATGATTTTAAAATATTGAAAAATTAATATATTAAAAAAATAGAAGCAATGTCTTAACATTATCAATTTTGAAATGACCAGAAGTCCTTACGAAAATCAGCAATCCTGTTAAATAAAATATGTTATTCGAGAAATAGTTCAGTGCTATAATTTTGCAATAAATCAGAATTCACCGCCATAAACTTTTTATCCCTACTACATTTTCCTACTGTTATTTTCACTTCCCATTTTTGTTTACTTACGCAAATTCAATAGTTCATAAGAAACCACTTTTACCTTGAGATTAATTATATAATAAGTTTAAGAGACTTCATATTAATTTCGCTTACTTGATGCTAAATAAAATTAAGTTTTAAACAAAAATGTGGATTGGTATTTTAACACATTTGCTTCTTTCAGTTACAGATTAAATTTTATTTATAAGATTAAGATTTCAAAGATATGGAGTAAATAATTCTGATTATAATCTAAATTTTGATAATAAATATTTTATATTTAATATAAATTGCTCTTTGAAAACATGGTCTTAATATTTATACTTATTAAATAGTTTGTAATACCTTTAAAAGAAACAAAATATAAAAGATAATTTTTTGGTGTGCATTGCTTATTTGTATTTCCGATAAAAAGTTTTAGTATATTGCAAACTAAAGATCGTTTAAAATACTTCTTTATTTATTTATTCATGTTAAATAGCATAATTTACAAAAACAGTGACATTTTAATTTAATTTTTTTTTTTGTTCTAATGCAGCTGGCAAACACTTAGACAGCTTGGTCTTGGATGCCTTAAGGCAAGCGCTGCACAGACGTTACTCACTTTGCATTACCCAGGGGGCGCGTGTAACTTGAAGATAAGCCACGGACGCGGAGTAACAATGCCCCCGCAACGCTCTACGATCCTGTTAGACCGGGACCTACGGTTTAAAGTGGATTCCGAACCACCACAAACATCCATGGCACCGCCGGGATTCGAACCCGAAACCTGTGGTACCGAGCGCCAGAGCGCTAGCCACTCGGCCATTCAGGCCCTTTTATTTTAATTTTAAACATTATATTTAAAAAAAAATTTTTTTGTCAACAGAATTTTTTTTTTTTTTTTTACTTGTTTTTACTTTTTTTTTTTTTTTTTTTTTTTTACTTTTACTTTGTTTTCTACTTTTAGCTTTCCTTCTACACTCTATTCTTTTTCTATTTCATAGAAAAATAACTGCTAAGAAGACTAAAAAGTTACAATATGAATAATTATACAGATAATATTAAAACACAAAATAAAAATATTTTCATAAAAATTTATTTTTAAGTGAAGATGGTTTAAAGTTATTTGTAACTTATATTAATTTTAAATTGATAAAAACTATGCATAGCAGATTTTTTTACATTGGGTCTTGCATTCCAAATATGTATGCTATGAACAGTGAGTTGATAATGAGTAGAACGGATAAGTGAATGGTGTCCTTTGGGAGTACTATCACTATAAATTTATTACCGACTTTTAAAAATAAAACGTATTTTAGCATTGTTTTTTATGTAAGTGTTAAAAGTGCATATTTTTAAAAACAAAAATTTTCTGTCTACAATTCCAAGTCAATTCTGTTAGTAATTGGTGCTATTGTTAAAAATAATAAAAATCACTAAATAATTAAAATCAGCAATTATTTAGATATTTACAATTGAATTTTTTTGATAGTACTAAATTAATGTTAAGATTTATAAAATTATCCATTGTCATACAATAGTAACCAATTCGCTAAAGTCGCAACGCTGAGTGAAATTTAGAATAATTATGAAAATATAATCCTTATTCTTGCCAAAAGCTCGTTTGTCGGGAATATTTCACTTCACAATCTTCAGTAAACGCTCCAGAAGTTCTTTTTTATCTTCATGAGCGCCATTTTATCTTCCTTGTAATACTTATAATGCACAAACATTAAGAAAACGATACGCCAGTATCATAAGTGATATATAAAAAAAAAAAAAAAAAAAAATTAAAGTCAATTCCAACTTTTTTTCACTATATTACGTAAAGTCCTTTATAAATAATTTTCATTCATTTTTTTTTTAAGTTTATCTGGCGCCATCTATTGGTAGATATATGCAACTTAAATCTGAAAAACACTAAAACTAATTAATTAAATTTAATTACTGAATTAATATTTGAAAAAAAATGTATTGACATCAAGTGTCATCCACTACAAGTTCAAAAAAAATTTATTTGAACTTGAGTGGATGAATAAAAAAGTATTTTATTAACGTTTGAAAATTTGAACAAGATATATATAGGAGAGTGTGAGCTAATAGAAGGAATTGAATAAACACTTAAATGACAAGTTTCCTTTTACCTAGAATATCTTCAGAACTTTTACGAAATCAGTAAAGTTATTAATATTTTTAGCAGCTTAAAGCAAATTTATAAACATATTAGAAATACAAAGTATTTAATTGAAATATTTTTTAGAGACGAAAGTACTTTTAGAACAAATCCAACTAAATGAGCAACTTGAACTAAAATAAATAAAACGAACTATTAATTATGTTTACCCAACACAATTTCTTAACATTATTGACTATACTATTAAGGAAATAAATTTATTTGAAACTTATCATGCAGTTCTAATTTGCTGAGGTCTCACCGTTGCTCACAATTTAGAATAATTATGAAAATCCACTCGAGATCCTAGCCATAAGCTCGTTTGTTGGGGATGTTTGACTCCACAATCGTCGCTAAACGTTCCACAAGTTCTGTTAAATGCTCTGCAGTGTCATTGTTATCTCCCAGACGGTTGTAATACTAATAATGGACAAGCGTGTTAAGAGCGACACACCAGTATCATATAGGATACGACAGTCAAGTGCCAAGCTCCCTATTACGCGACTCAAAGTGGAGACAATCGAAACATTTCAAAGGTTCTTGTCTATTAAGAGCACATGTCATATATGAATAATGTATGATGCTTCTAAGTCCTGCGCGCATTAATGAGCAGGAGCATTCCCTGAGAAGAAGTAGCTCCAAGCTCATCATCTCCTTCAAATTCATGTAATATTCAATGCATGGGGACAGACAAAGCTCAGGTTTTCCACTCAAAATTTACTATCTTTTGAGATGGATATTTATGTGAAACACCGCTTGTGACATTTTTATCGAAAGAGAAAAAGGATAAAATGAATATTTTTTTTTAAAGTGACGCATTTTTGGAAAGAAAAAGTACTGTTTTATAATAGAAGTTAATACTTTTCTACATTTTTACTCATATAAAAAAGTGTATCAATATTATTATGTAATCTATAATTATCCTTTCAGAAGGAATATTATTGTACTGAATGTTTTTTGGTACTCTTCTTGCACATTATTTTAATAAATTGCTTCTTCAATGAAAAAGAAATTACAAAAAACTATGATAAATAAATACTTAGAATTTACTTCTGGATTTAATAATTTGTTTTACAGGGCAGGAGTGTACAAATTTATAAAACTTAAAGTCCGATTATTAGAATCATTGCAATATATAGGAAAATACATCAAACACAAAACACACAAAGTTCTTCAACCTACATTATTTATTTTATTAATATTTATAATATAGTGTTACATATAATAAAAAAAATAGTAAATAATAAATTTAATTTGATTAGCTACATAAATAGATTTAAAAATTATTTAAAATCCAGGTTCGGTGTTTGGTTAAGTAGGCAAGTGCAAAGGTGATTTTTAAATTTCCTTAGTCAATTCGCTTTGATTTCTTAATTTCTTAATACATATAACTGAAAAGGTTATTCACAGTTGCATATTTACTAAAAAGGGATTATGCATGTTAATATACTACAATTACTATTAAACAAAAGTTTATAATTTTTCATATAAATTCAATAAATGTTCATCATTATATTTATTTTGTAGGTTCACATTGTTTTGCAAGTTACAAGTTCAAGATTTATTCATTTGGATTTATTTCTAGGCTAAAATTAATTTTTTTAAGATTTACAGACTTTTTGAAAATCAGAAAAATATTCCTTGAAGGTTATTATCGAATTATCCATCTCTTTTCAACATAGGCAGCACTTGATAAAGTGACTCATAACAAATCAATAACAGGATTCCAAAGACTGTAGCGTCTCTGGAATCCTGTTATTGATGATATTTAAACGATAAGTGAATATTAATGTGAACTAAATATTATGTATGATTCGTATTATGTAAATATGTTATATAAATTATTTAGGTTAATACAAATAATCTAATTTTAAATTCTTTTCATAACAAAATGGAATTATACTGTGGAAAGTAACCAATTAAAATTTGCTACATCAAAAATAATTTTTAAGTTTTAGAATGTGAGAATTGTTTATAAAGAAATATTTTATACTCAATATGTATGAAAAATTCATTTTTAACTTGGAAATCGTAATAATCAATTTAAATCATTGTGTGACAACTTGATCATAATTTTTTGAATCCACAATAAGATAAATATGTAAGAATAAAAATTAGATGCGTGTAATAAACACATTTTTACTTAATTTATATTAACAGAATTTTTAAAGTTGGTAAAATCAGTTTATTCTTTAAACATTTGTGTTACAGTCAAGTAAAAAAAACATTTTTAAATAAATTTTAGTGATCAACTTATATAATTGAAAGAAATTTAGAATTAAAGGGTTGTTCAGTTTAAATTGAAAATATGCAAGAATTAGAATAATATTTTCGTTATTGTCTTCTAAAAATTAACAATAAAAAAATTACAGTCTAGCAGATCCATGATTATATTTAATGAATTTTATGACTATATATGACTCTCAAATTAATTATTCGATTTATTTACCTACTATATTTAGCTACTAGCTACTAAAAATTTATTTAGTTTCTATATATTTAAATAATGTTTTACTGCTATTGTTCCAATAACAATAAAATATAATAAAATAGATAATTAAAGTCAATGCATAACCTTTTGTAAAATATCAAAAGACCCTATGTGCATAAATATCCCAGAAAGAGATATACAGCATCAAATCCAAATTCAATATAGAAAATGTTTCTTTAATTGTTCAACTCAATGCTAAATTATTAATTTAGCTTTAGATGAAAAAAACAAAAAGGTTATAATTTTAATATATAAGTTCGAAATATGAGAACATTTGAAAGAGTCATTTCCATAATAATATAATTTAAAAACAAATGAGACAAAGATGAAAGCATCTCTTTGGAACTATAAGCTATTTTTTCCACTAAAGCTTCAGATACATAAATTTAAATTTGCAAATAGAAGTAGATTTCTTTCATTATCTTCTGACAGAGTTTATTTCGATTATATTAACATAATAGATAGATGAAAGACTTAAATACAAAAGAGATATTAATAAATTTCATATTGGATATTAAAAAATTATTAGAATGCAATCTGAATATTCTTTAGTTAAACTACTGTATCTACTTACCGGTCAAGGAAATTTAAAGTCCTATGAAAGCCACTCGTGTACGACTAAGAAGAAAAAGCATTTTCTAAAAATTGTAAACACATCTAAAGACTTTTCAAAGAAATCTTCCAAACTAATACATGACATTTCTAGCTCAAATAACATCATTTACGCTACTTTCTTTGTGTAACGCAGAAATTCACTCAAAGCCCAAATTAATTATCTCGAGGCGAAATGTTTGAACCTCCGTTAAGCTTTCATGAATAATTCCCTGTTTAAAATGGAGTATGGAGTGAGCCAAATTAATACCCCCATTAAATTACGCAAAGTAATTCAAAAATGAGAAAAGGAAATGATCAGAATGCGTAGTCACCTCTTCCTAATGACAACAACGCACTCTTTGCCTTCACTCCACAAAATTTCTAACGTAAACTCGAATATTCAGGATTAATTGAAATTAAACCGAGGAATGGTGAAATCGAAATATGCACTTTAAAAACAAAGCAATTGTCCTTTAAGCACCCAAAAGTAGCTAAGTAATTAGCCGCCGATGAAACCTCGTTTAACGGTGAAAGCTTAGACCCCAACAAAAGTCCTAGTCCATGAATCCCGCGACTGGGATGGTACCTGGAAATCTTATGATTGCCGAATCTTCTGCGTGACTAAGTGCCTGGCTGCAATCCCGTGTCCTGCCACTGTTGAGAGGCGGGTAATTAGGATCCGTGCTATCAAACAGCCCTCATTAAGGCAATGATTTTATACGAGTCGTTACGGGGTGGGGGTTGTTTCTTCCGCTTAGACTGCAGTCAAATTATTCTCTGCTTTTATGCGATTGATTGAGGGAGTGGCTTTTATTTGCCTACGTGCATCTTGCCAAACTTTTTAGCAATCGGAAACTAAAGCAATTTATTTAGGTGAAGAAAAGAATGCAAATCTTTAATTATCTAAACAATTTTTTTTCAATAAAAATAAACACTTTAGCAATTAATACTAAAATGGATATTTACAAACCACACTGAAAGTGTAAAAATCACAGATTTGTAGCAATTAAAAAGTAAAATACGAACATCCAAAGAAAGATAGATTCCTATTTTGTGTATCCTAGATTGGATTTTCTGATTCTAATCTTTGATCTAGTGGCTTTGATCTTCCTGTATTTTTCTTAGGCGGGTTTCGATTTTTCAAACGATAAGCTTGGAACTCTGGTGCTCATTATTTTGAATTTCACAATATTTTAACTAAGATTGGGAAAAAGGTTTTATGAGCGGTGAAGATTTCAAATTCTTCATCATTATTTTAAAGTTGAACTTTGTTGGTGGTATGCAGCCTATGCCTCATTTAGCATCTATTAATGCATTGAGGATTAGGCACTGTAATTGTTTAATTTAACTTAGATGGTTGAACTTAACCGATGCTAATCTATTATAACCTGAATTTGCTACATGTTGCGCAATGATAGTCTGGGACTTGGCATGATTTTCCTACTCTGACTTTTAGCATTAGAAATACAACCCTTAATCCAACCCAAACTGCATGTAAATAAACATTGCTTTCAAAAAAATTTTAAAATCAGATCAGATCAGATGCATCATATTTCCTTAAGTTACCATTTATCAGAAATTTCAATAATTTTTATCACCTGTGAACTTCCACATATATGGATAAATATGGCGATATATTTATAATCTTTGTAAAATCATTTGCAATTCTATATTGGCAGACACATACACATGGATTTTTAATAATAATGAACCTATTTTTAGAATTATTAAATAACAAAATTTCAAAATATAATAATTTCTTCTATAGATATTTTTGATTTTAAAGATCTTTTCACAAGCATCCTCCTTAAAAGCATATAAAATACTTTAAACTCATTTTACTACAACTATCACAATATTCTGAAGTAACTTTACTTTTCTGCATACTTAAAAATTATATTTACAGAAATGAGAGTCTCTGCATCCAAACTCAAGGCAATGCACAGGATACAAAATATTCATCCTTACTACTCACTCTTTACATGCATTATTTTGAAAAAAGAAATCATTATCTAATATATAAATTGCTTTTAGGTATATGTACGAACCTGGTGGTATTTAACCATGCACAAAATTTATGAAATTTATCCAATAGAGCTAATATTAAAAGGACTAATACAAACAACCTTGAAGCTGATTTTCTTCATATATAGCTCCCCACAAATCAACATTTTTGAAAAAAAAGGAAAGAATTTCAATTCAAAATCAATGTACTTACTCCTTGGAATTCCAATATTATAAAAATATATCATAACTTTATCAATTATCATCTTGAATTAATTCATGCATTACAATGATAATACTACCACTTACAATAATAGTACTATTTTTAAATAGCAACAAAAAACACTTTAGAACACTTTAATCAGTAATGGTACCCCTCCAGGTATTACTCATTAATATAATTTCTAATTACTAATACGTTATATTTGGCCATTATAATTAAGAACATTTTTTCGTGATGTACAGTTTCTGTAAATCCTCCTTAATTTGGACATTTTCAAACTACACACCACACCACTTTGCCTAGAGCTGAGTTGCCTGCCCCTATGCAGTTTGGGAATGAACACATTTTTAAACAGTTCATCTAAGAAATATTAGCTTCTACTCAACCCGTCCATCTGCATACGATGTACATTGCTTGGTAAAAGATGTCAAATTACCAGCCAATTAATTCTCACACTGAAAATTCAAACATTATTTATTAGTAATAGCATATCACCCTATTTCTTTCCAATGACCTTGTCATCTTTTCAACTTTTCATGTTATGGTGTTTGCTGCCAAAAAAACCGAAAGTATTTTCCATCCTATCGGATTTCATAAACAGCCACGTGGTTTTGTTACAAGATTCGAATTTTTCTTATCCAGTACACTGCTGAATTGTTATTTATTAGTATTATATTTTACTGCTTCGAAGCGGAAGAAATTTTGTTTAGTCTATATTGCCGGAATAACGTCGATAGGTTTGTTTCAACTTGAATCCCGTCAGCCAACGAGCAGAAATAAAGTGGTTTATAATATCCTGATGATATTTATTCTTTGATAAAAACTACATTCAGAATAATATAATTAATTTCATTTTAGTTTTTGCCGATTTTTCTGGGCGTCTTGTTCCACACCCTGTTTTTGTAACTGTGTTTATCTACTTTTGATCCGTCTGTACTGTTTCTGAAGCTCACATTTTGATGTTTGTGTATGTATATTGATTTTCAATTCAGTCGCTTCACTTTTTACATGCTTCACATCTTAATAAATTATTTTTCCCTTTATTATTTTTTATATTTCTTTTAAGGAGGTTTGGAAGCTCATAGCAATTTCTGTATAGTGAAAGCTATTATGGCTTTGTTATAAAACTGATTGCATTTCTGAAAAGTCCCATTTCCATTTTCTTTCTGACTTTCTAAGCTCTCTCTTTATATCGTTTATTTTCTTAATTTGAAATTTTATTATATAACTTTTTTATTTTGTGACAACGAAGGCAAAAATTCTAGATTTTGCAGTGTATAGAGCAAATATATTGATACAACTTGATTACACTAGAGCAAATAATAATTTAAGACACCTAATTGTTATTTAAATTTATCCTTCCTTTTATATTTTCAATAGCAATATTTTTTATAAGACATACAAATGAAGAAAAAAATGAACATAGTTCTTAATTTAAATGTTTAAGTTTATTTGATGTTTCTTCATATCAAGCAACTGCAATAGTTCTCACAAAAATTGGCTGTTTACTTTCATCCAATGATTTATTAAGATATCTATAATGATTTATCAATAAATCATTATAGATAATTAATATTACATAATTCTAGAAAACGGATTCCACATCAAATTATAAAAGGTCCTTCAGTATCAGTTAAAAATATTATCTACTTCTATTTCATTTTTTTTACGAATTGCTGACTCCTTTACAACAATTTACTTCTAAGTAATTTGCACTCTAATATTCCCTTTAATTTTTTTTCTACCGGTAAATATAGAAATACTCCCATTTTAATATAATACAATTATAGAACATTTATAAAATTATTATATACTAAATACCAATAACAATTTTTGTTTCCTATAGGTGAAAAAAAGTGACTTACATATGCTTCCTGTACCTTATTTTTAATTTAATTTCGGTCAATAAATAACTATACAAGATTTGACTTAAGTTTATATAAAAAAACTCAGCATAATTTTTAATAAAAAGTCACTTTTCGCAAATAATATAATGGTCATACCGCATTAAATTGTAAAACGAAAAGAACAACAATTATTTTTATAATTCGATTAAAATTTCCTTTTAAGGATTCATGCAAGCCACCTTCAAATTTAGTTAATTCTATTCAGTAAATTGTCATTAATAACTATTTACCAACGTAAACTTAGAATTTAAAGAAAAATTAAAAGCTCACTCGATAGACACCCTGCTAAATAAATAATTAACCATTGCAGTAATTCAGTTGAGTAGAATTGATGAAGAGTAAAACACACAATTTCGAGACATGTAATCAAACAATTTTTTCTCTCTTTGATGCAGACTGCATTTCGTGGTTCATTTATTTCTAACTATTCTAAACAGAGAAAATTCATATAAAGAGGGATATTCTCTTTCCTGAATCCTTTCAGCGTGGGGTTCGATAATATAACGCGTAGCTCACAATTCATGAGGATAGAAATTTTATCGATGGAATTTAACACATTTTTCAGATGCTTTGTCACGTTCGTGGTATAAATAGTAGTTGCAGACACGATCTATTTGTCTTCACCTCTTACGTAAACCCCAACAGCTACTGATAAATATATTTTTATTTATAGCCTTTGAATTCCATTTCAAAGGAACGGCATTGAATCATCGCGTCTGGTTCGCTGTATGATGTTCTGGAAAGATAAAAAAAAGGTGGATATAAATAATGGTGTAATTTTTATACAGCATATAATAATATTCTCAATAATTCCAGAAAGTTATGAAAACATAAGTAATTAAACTTTGAATCATGGAAATATAATAAATATAATTATAAAATAAGCCTAGAAATTAAATGCAAAATAGATTATAAATCATCTATACTTTTAAAGTTTTACTAAATTAGCTTGTTTAAAATGTTAAAGAAAAAAAAAAATTTAATTTTAAAAATAATAATGACAAAAAAATTTTTTAAAATATTTTTCCACTGTCGCATTTTATCCTTCACTTTGTTTCAGGCAATCTTCGGTATTAAAAATAAATAATTTCCTACAAGTTGAAATGATATAGGTTGAATATTTTCCTTAATTATTCCGTTAATAAATTCATACATACAAAATTTGTTAAAAGCTTAGTATTTGTAATGATATAGAATATATATCGAACAAAGAGGTCCTTGACTGGTTTAAGACCTAAGCTTTAAAGCTAAACTTTTTAAAGACCTTGACTGGTTTAATTAATGATCCTTGACTGGTCAAGTTTTCAAGTGTTTTTAAATAGTAATGTAACTATTAACTAAATCATCAATAAAGACTAACAGTGGCATTCCTTATCATCGTTTTAAAATTCAGTAAGTTATTCTAGACATTGAAAATGCATATTAACAACTATTTCATAATCAATATTCATATATGCTTCTTTATTGGAGTACTATCGTTATAAAGTTTTTATTAAACAAATAATTTTTGAGAAATAAACTGCTGCTAAGAACGTCTAAAGTTAACTAACTCAATAAACTACGTTTAATAGGTATATATTTGTATAATAATCATTTAAATGGAAACACTCATTCAGAAGATATTTATTATGCAATCGTATAAACTGAAAGAAATTAAACTCATTATTTTTCTGCTAACTAGATTCCCCTATTACATTGGTACATAATTTTTAAAGAATAGAAAAGATTTTATTCACAGACTGAGATTCTGATTCCAGCAGAAGAGTAAAGCATAGTCCAGTCTTCAGTAATCTTTCTTATCGAGTCGGCCACAATAACCGCAGACAAAGATAAAGAGACCAACATAATTCACTCTCACATTCCTTCCGAAATAAGCAACCAATGCATCCGATGACATTCAGTAATTATGAATAATTCCGAGCGAACTTACTTTGGCGTCTCGCATTCACAGCGAAATCTCAGTTGTCGACGACAGTTTTGGACTCTTGCCACAATAGGTGGAAGAAAAGGCGTATTCTTCATTCATTCTTTCAAGGCAATGCGTAGATTTCTAATGAATGAATGAAGGATTCTAAATATCCTGAGAGTCGGGAAAGAGAAACATTCCGTCTGAGAGGATTAAAGGCGTGTAAAGGGTTAGGGATGAAACATGCGATATTGAATTAATTGTGCGCCGAAATGAAATTCGGAAATTCCAGTAATGCTTCCACTAGATAGTGTAATCAACTAATGTCTTTTAGCTCATTCAACTAATGTTGCGTTGATGATGGTGGACCAGGAAAGCATTCGTCTTAAAACTCACATTATGTGACAGAGTTTAATAATAAAAGAGAGTGTCCTCTAATAGTATTCTCCAAGTAGTTGGTCCAATTCACTGTTCAAAGCCAGTTTCCTCTTTAAAAAATTAAATCTTAAATTTTTATACCAATATAATTACGTGAATATTTATCAATGTTTTAAAATGCAGTGTTTACAAGTGAAGTACACAAATATAGGAGAATAAAAAAATTGTAGTAATAGTACCTTATTTTTAACATGGACAGCAAATGTTTCAGAACTTTGTTCTGTATATTTCAATGGTTCTTCACAGGTAATTCTGATTTATTTTCATATTATAATTTATCCTGTTTTTAAATTTATATTTCGTTATTCCTTCTTCGCACTCTTTATTTTTTATATCAAAGATTGTGTAAAACATATTCAAATAATACTGTTTTCATGTATAAGATCTGATGGAGTAATTTGTTCATTTTTAGCAATTTTTAAGTGTTAAAGAGCTTTCAACCCATATCTAATAGGCATTAAAACCGTACCTTTAAACGGAAAGGAGAGAAAAAGGACATGGAGAATATTGATAAATGTTTTCTCTGTATATTTTTTTCATTCTTGCAGTCGATATTGCTAAAGATAAAAGATCTTGTTAGACTAAAAATGAGTGATATCGAAGAATAATCTATCTTAGATAACAGGTTAGGAACTAACTATTTTTGAAATGTATATATTATAATTATAATTTTAGCTTATATGTATTATTATAATTTTTCTTGAGATTTTCATGAAATAGTCAGATATGTTTATTATACATATAAATTTACATTTAAAAAAAGTAAGCACAGTTTTTTATTGAATATCTAATTAACATTATATTAGTAGAGCCCATTTATTGATGAGAAAAAATATCCAGTTTACTTAAATAAATTTAGTTAACAGCATGGCTTCTAATAATTATAACTTGTTATTAAAAGTATAGAAATTATAAGCAAGTTTCATTGGAAAGTCATTTGCCTAACTGATCCAAAAGTACATAAATTGTAGTTTTAAACTTCAAAAATAAGAAATCATCCAGGTCAAATAAAAGAAAAATAGTTGTTTGTTACTAAAGAAAGATATATTAACGACATAGATGATCTAAGTAACATTTTGCTCAATAATGTTTCAAGTTAGAAACAGTAAATATTCTCAACATTCAAATATAATTAAAAACTAAAACTCTGTGATTAATTTCATCCCGATTCATTTGGGCACCATGAGTCAATTTAAGTTTCTTAAATTTCAAACCTCAATCTTTTCTCTTATTTCAACCTTCATTTTAAAGCTCCGAACCATTTTTCAATAAAATATAAAGTCCCCAAATATCTCAAGTGCTATCGATAATCAAATTTCCGCCGGTATCAATTCCCTCAGACCCTTATGCAATGCTTTTACAGAAAGAAACCGAATGAATACCTCGAACCGAAATGGTTTCTTGAACCTATAGAAGACAATTTTTTCCCTAAAGCCACAAAATCTCATTGATAGCATGTTTCTCTTTTTCAGTGTTTCTTTTATTTCTTTTTCCTCACCCCAGTGTAGTGCATTAGTAAAAAGTGATATATCTTTCAGTTCCCCTCAACGGGTTAGCGCGGTGCCTTAAGTTTGTTTTTACTTCGCCATGATCATAATAGCGTAATCTATCATAGCAGACAATGACACAAGAAAAAAAGACTGTTTAGAAATGGCCTTGGTGTAATCTCTTTCGAAGCTCACTTGAGCTCCTTTGAGCAGTTAGAGGAATGTGATTTCAGCGAACGGATCCTGAATCAAGGCTCCCTCCTTTAATATTTTTTGCCCTCCTTATTTCACTTTCTTCTGAAACGACTGCTTTTTTCCCTGCATTTGCTTTGCTTTCCCGTTAACTTGTTGATTATGGATCTCAAAATGTAAGGGATCTTGGAAGGATTACTCGTGTGACGCGGGGCCTACCGTTTAAATTACTCGGAAATCCAGCTTATTTTTTATTGGTGAATAATCAATGACAGATTTTGAATTATTATTTGATGGGAGGAGGCTTTTGCCTTAATGACTCAATTTTTAGTCCCTTGTTTTGTTTTGGGAGAATTTATGAGCATCTTGTTATTATGTCCTTAAAGGCAATGTACTTTCTACTGTCAAAAGTTCTTAGTCTTGTTTTAAATTTATGTTGCTCTTTTTTTTGTTTGAAATGAAAAATAAAGGAATTATGTTTGTGAGCACTTATGAAAATGAAATAAGATGAGAATTTTTCGGAATGTCTTATGAAATGCAATATTTGATGGAGAATATTTTGCCTATCTTTTTTAGAGGGAGGGGGTTTGTTTGCTAGACAATGTGCGCAATTTATATTTAATATTTTTATCCTTAAGTATTTTTCTTGGAATTTGAATATCCATTATTTTAAACATAAATGCTTAATTATTTCCTTTTTTCATGAAATTGTTCAAATAAACATAAAAATGTTTATTCTTAGTTCGAAATGGGAGCTATTAATATTTTAATCATACGAATCAAACAATGTGTTGTTGGTTAATTTGTTTGTCTCATTCTACTAATATTATAGCACAGTATTTCTGCTTAAAAATTTTTTTCTAATTTTTAACCTAGACACATTTTTATCAAAAAAATCATTATATTTCTTTAAGTAGTAAAATTTCAGATTCCCAAGAGTATCAAACAGTGATTTTGGTTCTTTTCCTAACTACCTTATATTGCTCTGAAATCCAATATTTTTATTGAATCGCAATCTACTACAGATTTAAAATTCTATTTAATGAGAAAGGCTTTTTGGTTTTGTTAACTAAACGAAAGTTTAGTTAAAAAAAAAAAATTAACATTTAAATTTAAAATCCACCTTTTGAATTTTGAAAGTTTTTAGAATTATTGTAATATTAAGTACTTATATTGCGACACTTATTTTAAACGATCTTAATCAATCTTAAATGTAATAGAGTTTTTTTCAAAGAATTATTTATGTATTTAAATAAATTTTATGGTTAGACATATTTTTCGGAAAATAACAAGGTCAACAGAATAGGCATTGTGATGAATTAGAAATGCCCATTGGAACTCATTGATCTATTTTTTATGTTGTTTTCTTAAGTTCAATGAGAATTATATAAATATATTTTTTGAAATGTATTCGTGTCTTTCCGGTCTTTTAGACTTTTTTGTCCTTTCTTTATGTATTTGTTTTCTAATGTGTGGTTAATAACTTTGAATTTAATGATATTAGGTTTCCATTTTTTTTTTTTTGTATCTAAATAAGTATGCCGATAAACACCTTTTACCAATAATTTACAAACTGTTGATAATTTCATCGATAATTTACAAAACATTGTCATAGAAGCCCAATTTTCAGAATAAAAAAAAACATTTCAATTTCTGAAACATTTTAGCTAACCATGTACTCGAAAATAAAAATTTATTAAAATCAGGAAAAAAACACAAAAATATGCAATTTAAACTTCAGTTTTATTTTTTTTATATATTAATGATATGAAATTAGAAAAAATATTCAAAACAAATTTATCAATTTAATTATGGTACATATGGTTCTTATTTTATGTTTCCATATTCATAATAATTTTAAAATTTTATATCTATATCAGCAAAATAACTTTTTGCTGTACTTGAAACATTCATCTTAAAATATTATTAAAATGAATTAAATCAATAGCATTAAATATAATTTCCTTACGATTTGAATATTATCTAAATTATTCTTAAAAAATCCCTGAACAAAATACTGCATGACCAAAAATTAAGCTAATGGATATTTTGTAAGGGACTGTAATTTTTTTAAAATTAATATTTTTAATTAATTGATGTGATAATTGATACTTTAAAAATTTCTTTAAATATATAAAAAAGACCCTCTCATTGCAAATATCTATTAAAATTAGTTCTTAAGCACTTAAACTGAAATGGAAATTGTGATTGTGAGCCTTTATTCAAATTTAATCCTAATTCTACAATGTTTTCTCAGTTTCTGGTATCAAAAAGAAATCCTTAAAATAAAGACAAGAAAAATCGAATATCACTAATGGTTTGTCTTTAGGCATCCAATATTTTATCAAGAAATGATCTTACTATGATTTTAGTTTTCAGATATTGAGTTTCTCTCACTATTTGACTTCCTTTTTTTTTCTCCTCAAAACTCATTTATTCCCTTAAAGTTTCGAATTTACACAACATGAACCTTTACACATTGGATAAAATATCTAAAATATATTTCCGGAAAGGAAAGGCATTTTTGACCATTCCATTTTTTATTAGAAAATGCAGCATTTATGTATTGAAAGACAAAATTCCTAGAATAGGACTGCACTTTTATATTTCATATTATAGCCATAAGAAACGTATCGGAAAAAGTATTTTGGTTCAATTTTTTTCATATTCTCTTCTGAATGAGGCGATATTTACTGAGTAAGAGTTTATATATTTTAACGCGTGCTTCTCTTCATGTGTGTAGGAGTGTGAGAGTTTGAATGAATGAATATTTCTATATTTTCAATTCTATTGTTAGTAGAATAATTTTGGCATAACGTTCTTAAGGTTTCAAAGTAGAAATTATTTTCTTAACCATTAGAACACTTTGAAATATTGTATAAATTTTTCTTTAAAAATAATGTGTCGGAATACCTTTAAAGTAAGGAATGTATGAAGTATTCATAACATAATGATGAAAAACTGCAACTGAAAATAAAAAAAAAATGACTTGCTAAGTTATAGAATAGAAACTGCTTAACTATCTAGAAAAGACCATTTAAGACCATAAAGATCTCCGAAAATTAAAATAATTTTTTCTTTAATTCACAGAATCATAAAATAAACAATTAAAATTAACTTCTTAGCATTTGGATGAATTAATAATTATTTTTTGTTTACCTTTGACTTTAAATAATCTGATGAAAATTATGAGTTTTCATTCTTTTAAATTTGAATAAGCATAGATTTATGAATCTTCATGGTGCACTTAAAATATTTCATCAATTTCATGATTCTGAACATTTAATTCCAACATATGTATTTCCTCGTATGCTTGGTATACTGGAGGATTTATTCTTTTGCATCAGGGGCCAATTTCATTTATGTTTTGTCCAACAATATTTGTGTTAATATTGTTCTCTAAAAACATCTAAGAGTCTTTTTATTTTTAATTTATTTACCATATTTTTGAGACAAATATACATGTAAACTTGACTTCTATGGCTTAATAATTTGATTTTCCTATTGACAGAATTAAAATTCGTTAGTTACTATGAATCTTTTAAAATACTGAAGTTACAATAAATGGTAACAAGTATTCTTTTATGAATTGTAAGCTACTTTACCTAGTGCTCTGTCCCTCGGTGGCACAGATTTCGGGTTCGATTCCCGGCGTTGCCATGGATGTTTGTGGGAGTTCGGAATCCACTTTAAACCGTAGGTAGCGATCTAATATGGCGTTGGCGAGTAGGTCTGGCAAACCTACCTCGTAAAAAAGAAAAATCTGTCTCGAAATCTGCTAGAAGGCAAACGGTCTTGGCTCGCCATGAGGCTGTTGCGCCTATGAAGAAGAAGCTACTTTACAGTTTATTAATTACGAACTTATTGTATGGGAAATTTGTCTGTTTTGTTTCAAGTGACTTTTCAATAAGAATATTTTCTATCATAAGTAATATAATTATATTTTTCTATTTAAAAGAATGAAAAATATTTTTTTGAAAATTAATATAATTGAAATTTTTTATTAAGCTAAAATCTCCCTCAAAAATTTATTTTATTTTTTAATCATTCAAATTATCTTACTTATTGATGATTATATAGTTTATGGAGTTGTTTATAAAAGAATTCCAATTGATGGAGTTTATAAGGTTACTAATTAAATTTAATCTAAGTTAATAGATCTTCTAATTCTTATCTACAAGATTCAGATAATAGAATTAACCTTTTTACATATACTAGCATAGTAATTTCATTCATTTAAATTATAATTAATTCAAGTGTGTGACCTTCAAAATGGATATTGTAAAATTATATTGTCAGCTACAACAAGTAAATAATGTCGTTTAGTTGCATTTTATATTATAAAAATTGTAAAATGTCTTACAGGAAGTGAATGATTGAATCCAAGAAAATAAATTTAAAAATGTACAAAATAGTACAAAAATGTACAAGAATTGATAATTTTTTTATTTAATACCTGTAAGTTAAATACTAAATTAAGCTTATGAATAGAAATATTAATAATTATATTCGGAAACTCATTAAATTTCATTATTTTAAAAACAGAAGTAATGGGATATTATTATTGTATTATCATCACGCATAACTTTTTGATTCATGCTTTGAGACTGTTATAAATTTATAATCTATTTTGAACCATTTTTTTAAAAAACAGCCTTAGGATGTTTTTTTAAATAACACTTTCTCTTAAAGAAACTATTAACTTATCGTAGATGTTTTCTTACTCTATTTGTAGATGAAATTTTACTGTATATTATTCAATATAATGCGTCTTTTTTTCCTATACTTATTTTTTTTATATTGGTACATTTTATAATCCTTAAAAATAATGTCGGTACCCATCTCCTAATTTTTGAAAAAATTGCAAAAAAATTTTTTGGAACAGTACGTTTCAAATTTCGCTCATGTCCGAGATGAAAGCTGCACGCTAAGTAAAAGATATTGTCGCTCACGCAGTACCGACCTGTTGTGCAAATTAGCATCTTCTTTCGATTCGGCGTTAAAATCTGTATATCATATTCTTGAATGTGATAAAGAGTAAAATTAGATAATTATTGACAAAAGATTCAGAATTAGATAATTATCCACAAAAAGATTCAGAATTAGATAATTATCTACAAAAGATTCAGAATTGGATAATTATCTACTAATTTCCTTATGAGACATCTGAAAAAGGGAATTCGGTAAATTTGGGGATACTGAACTCTAAATGCATTTGAACTACTTTCGACGGAAAACAGTTTCCTTGACAACAAATCAATCGATCTTAAATATCAAAGAGAAAATTATTAATCTATTTAAATAAGAAGAATGTATTTCGTTTTTATATGGATTAAGCTTGAACTGAAACAATTCAAGCTGTAACCACTAAAGGTTTTTATATAAGCTTTCAGCATTTTATGTTATAAACATTCTTTTTATATGAAAAGTGTCCTTTTATACAATATTAAAACAATGACTGAACGTTTTCTGAGGCCTTCGACTGATTTTATCTACGTTCGGCCACTCGATAATTTAAGGTATGATATATGTTTAAGATGACTAACAATTGATTTAAGATACAAGAGCAACTGTTATGATTTTATCTTCATGCCTTCTTCAAACTCCACATCTATTGTAATGGAGATTAATTTGCAAAGGGAATTACTTTCCAGTCGTAAATAAACAGAGCATATTGACTTACAATAAACGAGTATTATATTTAAAAAGCATTATGTTTTAAAGCATTTAAAATCATTAAAATTATATTTAAAAGCATTAATTTCAATGACATTAATTAAAATTATTACTTTTTAGTCATTTGTATTTATTAAAGCACGGTTCTTTAAAAGAAGAAAAATCTCCATTATATTGGATATGAAAAAGCATTGAAAACTGTATTCTACTATTTAAGGGACTAATTTCAGATTTAGTAAAAGGAAGATAAAACATTGCTTTTAACTTCAGGAATTTAAGTAAAATTATTTTAAAGGAGGATGTCTTTTCGTATGATTTAACACGTAAAAATGCAACACGTAATTACTTACTAAATATAAGAATGAATGTCAAAATAAGTTTTAAAGCGTTAAACAATATTTGCTTTATTCTTTTATTCTAGCAATGAAGTTCGGCAGCATAAATATGAAATTGATTGAACTCCTTTATTTCGAATTTTATATCATCCATAAATAAGCCATTCAAGTCTCGGCATATTTCCTTTTGACTTACAGTTTCAGCGCTTACTTAACAGGCGGAAAAACAGATCAAAAATAAACACCCTCCTCGAGTTTGGGCTGAAAGGGAGATCTCTTTCTGCTGGTCTCTCATTAAGAGAAGGCTTGAAGCTTGAAGGCTTTCTGAGAAACGGAATGAATGCTTTTCTATGGTAAACGGAGTTGGAGTTCCTTAAATATTCATTGGTTCATAGCGCCGTGGTAGACCAGCCTCTAATAACAGCCACCTCATCTGCATTGCAAACAGCTTCTTGATCTGAGAACTGGGAAATCGCATACAACAAAGAAGAGAAGAATTCTTCAGGAGAAGAATAAGCTTCAACTTTGGGGGCAATCTGAGAAAGCAATGCAGGATAAATTTCAGGAGGGAGAAAAAAGGGAACAGAATAAACTTAAAATCTTGACAGGCTGTCCTATTCAATAACGATCGCAATCTCATCCCACTTAATAAAGAATGAAACAAAACTATGCCTTTGCAATAATAATTAACTCTTGGAATTAATTTGAATTCTCCATTGTTTCATTCTTAATCGAAAGGATAGTTTGATTGAGACGCGATCGACTTTAAATTACAAGTGCTCCATTTCTGGTTGCTGTTAGTCTGAACCCTTTAAGAATCAGAACTGCTTTGAAGTAATACTAAATCTTTAGATATATATTGAACATTCTCATCATTAAGTGGAAAGAAGTTGCAAGTTTTATATTATCGCATGGGACATTTATTTTCTAGATTTTATGGAATATTTTAAACTCGTACTGGTAACAAAATAGCACTATTATCTACTTAGCATCAAAAAAATTGTTACATCATAAATACAGAGGGTGTTCACACAATTTTGTAACGAATTTGAAAAAGTATATTTATAAGCAATGATAAATATTTTATTTTCTACTATGTTCGATCTGATAGCACTCTTGTTGATCTACCATATTATATCTTGAGTTCCAAGATGAAATCACCTCTCTTAAAATATCAAGATGGATTTTATATCACTCCTACACCACAATCTTCCAGGGTCCGTCAAAGCTTTTGGATGTCGCTTATAAAGAGTTTATTTTAAAAGTCCAAATGTACAATAGTGCAAAAGAGACACATCGATGGACTTGGGTGAGATGCATTTAAATGGAATCGCCTCAATTCCAATTTCATTTTCCAAATGCAGAGCAATAGATTTAGAGGTGTGACTGGAAACACTCAATCGCTTCTATACAATTTCCAACAACAAGTAAGGAATCAACAAAGAACACAGAAAAATTCTCTATAAAATGTTCGATCTGATAGCACTCTTGCTGATCTACCATATTATATCTTGAGTTCCAAGAGGAAATCACCTTTCTTAAAATATCAAGATGGATTTTATATCACTCCTACACCACAATCTTCCAGGGTCCGTCAAAGCTTTTCAAGATGTCGCTTATAAAGAGTTTATTTTAAAAGTCCAAATGTACAATAGTGCAAAAGAGACACATCGATGGACTTGGGTGAGATGCATTTAAATGGAATCGCCTCAATTCCAATTTCATTTTTCCAAATGCAGAGCAATAGATTTAGAGGTGTGACTGGAAACACTCAATCGCTTCTATACAATTTCCAACAACAAGTAAGGAATCAACAAAGAACACAGAAAAATTCTCTATAAAATGTTCGATCTGATAGCACTCTTGTTGATCTACCATATTATATCTTGAGTTCCAAGAGGAAATCACCTTTCTTAAAATATCAAGATGGATTTTATATCGCTCCTACACCACAATCTTCCAGGGTCCGTCAAAGCTTTTGGATGTCGCTTATAAAGAGTTTATTTTAAAAGTCCAAATGTACAATAGTGCAAAAGAGACACATCGATGGACTTGGGTGAGATGCATTTAAATGGAATCGCCTCAATTCCAATTTCATATTTCCAAATGCAGAGCAATAGATTTAGAGGTGTGACTGGAAACACTCAATCGCTTCTATACAATTGCCAACAACAAGTGGGGGAATCAACAAAGAACACAGAAAAATTTTCTATAAAATAGTTATTGAGCACATGGTTTCACATGGCGCAACAATATGGGCAACCAGTCTTGTAGCCAGTCAAAAAGAATAATTACCCCAATTCAAAGATCTTTTTAAATTTTTGTGCCGGAACTTATCGAACAATTCCAACGTCATCCTTGCAAGTGGTTACTGGAGTACAACCTTTATATCTGACTATTAATTATGAAGTGATTTTCATATAAATCACTAAAGGTCGAAAACTGCTTACAATACATGACACTAATTTTAATCCAAATGACTATAAGAAAAAAAAAAAAAAAAGATTTCAAGAGACATCCAGCAAATTTCGTGTAGATCTCGAAATCCGCATTAATAACCACTTGAAGAATAATTCCACCATTAATATTTTCACAAGTGATCCTAAATCTGAAGTAGGTGCAAGCTGAACATTTTGCTGTTTCAAATACGAAAAATTAATTCACGAATGTAAGGGAAAGCTTTTCAAAAACAAATCTATCTTCCTAGCTGAACTTTTGATATCATTATAGTGTATTCGGAAAATCTAAATGCTCAATTTGGATAGACCGAAAATCAAGTCTATTTGTCATCTTTAATACTAAAACCCTTCATCTACTGGTCAGAGAAATCCAAAAAAAAAAACCTCTGAAATAATGACGGCATCCAATTTCTTTGAATAAAAGCATAAGCAGCTAGAGTACGCAGATAATCTTGCTAATACAAATGTTATTCGAATTTGTCTTCCGTTTTCACTTCTCAAAACTAACTTAAATCATTGTATTTTTAGAGTATTGGCAATGAGATTGGAGTCAAAGCAATACAAAACAAGCAAAAACAGAAAATGTTTCTGAAATCATTTCTAAAGTCTCAAAACCACAGTATCTAAAGAAGAACAACAAGTGGTCATGGTTCATTACCTCAAAAAAGATTTTACTTCTCAGAAGAGGATTTCTCATTTACAAACCCATGGACTAGGTGGAAAATCATGAAATAAATGAACTTTTATAGAAAAACATTTAATGATCCCGAGAAATCATTACCCCTGAAATACAAATTGAATTTTCTGCGCCCATTTTATCACTTTCATCATAAGTATTTCAATCTTTATAAAATGAAAGTCATCGTAATATTTTGTATCTATGCCATACTTTTTTTTCTTCAGATGTATCACCATTATTCCCTTCATTGTATACTTCTTGTTTCACTTATGCTTATGTTAGTTACATAGTTATGTTAAATATCACAGCCTATTTTTTCTTTTCTGTCATGTTTTTAAAAGTGTATTTTGTTAAGTATAATTTTTTTTACCTCTTTTCAAAGTCAAACGTAAACTTTTACGTTTCTTTCCTTTTTCATTTGTTGTGTCTCTTTATTTTAAGTGTAAAAATATTAACTTACGCTTTGACATCATTTTTAATAATCTAATTACAGTTTTTATCTTCGTAAAACGCTCAAATATAGATATAATTCATTGTACTCATGTATTTCTGTCACTGTAAGTTTTTTTTTTTATTACTCAAAGAATAATTTTAATAATGCAGATGGTAATTAAATACTATTCCGAATTGATGCTATTCATTTTTTTCTTATTCATTTAAGTTTAAGTCATATAGGATGGAATTGAAGATCATATGCCTAAATTTTTGATCAAGAAAATCTTGTAAATAATTCCACTACAACTACTTTTAAAGAAAATCCTTTTATATGTCAAAGGATATGAAACAAAAATATAAAATAACATTAAAATTACAAAAAAAAAAAAACTTAAATCAATAGAAAACCTTTCCACATAAGATTGTATGTAATTGACTCTTGTATGTAGTAGACATAAAATGAGTGAAATGTTTATATATTTCTGGCTGTACGCACTTATCTTTAAAAGCATCGAAAATCGATAAAAAATAGACATTAGTTTTAAAATAACACTCAAATTTTATGAAAGGAAACTTATTAGATCTCTCAGCGAAGCAAACCAATAAATAAATTTATATCAAATGTATCTTCAATTATTTGAATTCCTTATCCAATACTGTAGGTGAGGTAGGAAATAAAATAACAGAGCTTGAGTTAAATAGCAACATTAAGTTAAGCAACAAGTTCATATTGAGAATAAATCTCACAACTCATTTACTATTCCCTGTTATCCATCAAAAAGGTTAACTTAAGAAACAGCCATATTAATTCATAAGAAAAGTATGCATTTTAACCGTAACAACTTTTTAATAAGTAATGTCCTATATTTTTCAAGTATTGTTGTGTATATGTATTTCCATCAAATACATAGATATATAACACAAGTAACCATGCATAACATAGTTTTTAAATCCTAAAAATTCCATATTTTTCGAGTTGCATTAAACCAAGAAAACAAAGTCAAGTGTATCTAATTATAAAAAGAAAACATGTGCTTTTTATTTTAAGATGAATGCATTTATTAAGATAAATTAATTAATATTCAATTAATATTAATTAATATTACATAAGATTACATATCATGTAACAATATTACATTATATATAGTAATATTACATAAATTACATTTAACATATAAACATTACAAAAATATTTATTTCATCAATATAATTCCTAATTTAACACTTTAATTTAATCCCAAAAGCTGAATTTTTAATCTAATTAATTTCCTTTCAGAGGCAACACTTTTACTACCTATAGGCATTTTTATGTCTACAAATTAAATCACAAAAAAATAATTTATAATGAGTACAATAATAATGATTAACCTGGATATATTCTTCACATATAAGTATACAGTTAGAGAGGAAAACAATAAATGCCTGTATATATTTGACACTTGATAAAAAAAGGCTAATAATTTCTAAATATTTAAACTTAGATTAAACGCAACATATATCTTCCAATGGCGAATAGTAGAAAAATGATTCTTTCTATTATTAGCCCTGATCGTGTCCTTTAGTATTAGAATTCACTTGTTCTCAAATATTATAATTGAAATGCCGTGTTATGGGAAGATTCGTTCCAATTCTAAACCCTGTTAAATCTGAACAGTTTTATAGGAATGCCATCTTTATATTTTTCAATTCTTTTTTATTGTCTTAAAGATTAAAATCGTGCAATACAGAAGCTGCCTAAACATATAATAATAAAGTGTAAAAAAATATTTTAAACATAATATGAAATAATTTATATTTAATTTATGTTCTACACAAATGGCATTCCTTTGAAGTATATCTTCAATTGTTTAGGGATTTTTTGTCCAATGCATCTTGAATAATACCTGCCTGTTTGGAAATAAAACAATAGCTAAGTCTGCATTGAGAAGTCATCTCACAGTGCATTTACTATTCCTTGCAGCCCACCCAAAAAGTCGCCCTGAGAGATGCGCACATATTTTTGATGCGATTAAAGACAAATGCTGCAGACTGGGGCCGTCTTATCCAGGAATCATTTCCAGGCACGTTCTGCGGCATATTTCCCAAAATATTTTCTCGCTACACTTAGGATAGAAGCGTTGTGGAAACTTGATTCGAATAAATAGTTGGCATATTTCTTCCGCTGTTCTATTCTGTCGCAGTGTGCCTTTCTCTACTGTGTTATGGAAATGGTAGGAAAGGCATGCAAATCCATAACACAGGCATTATGGTGCTGGAGGGCGACCACTAAGATGGAATATTTTACTTAATTATTAAAGGCGAAATGGACAAAACGATATTAATAGCTATTCCGAAAGGGAGACGATTTTCCTTTGGGGATATTTCAACGTTTTGGAATTCCTTTAGGAATTTCAAAAGCATCAAAAGGACTTTTAAAGTGGCATTATGAATTAAAATGAATTAGAATGCAATGGGTTCTCCAACATCTCAACGAATTCAAAAAAAGGAGTGACCCAATTCGAAATCAGAAAAGAGTATAATATTTTTTAAATAAATGTTAAGCATATAATTCTTCTCTATACTTAAACGTTTTTAAGCTAAATATGGTAATAAAACTATAATTAAAAGAATTATAGTAGATTTTGCAAATGAAAAGGAACAATCTTCAGACATATAAAATGTGAAATTAAGTGAAAGAATCCAATAGTTAAAAGTTTTTGTTAAAGAGATTGGAAAACATTTCAGTACAATTTGTACATATGTAAAACATGAAAATAATCAAAACAAGGGAATGATCCTAATAACTGATCCAGAAAAAAATAATAAAACTAAGTTTTTTTTTTTTTTAGTAATAAAATTGATCTCTAAATATTACTTGGCTGTTTAGATTTAAGTACATATAATTCCTATTTTACTTCTATTAGTGGTATATGTTTTACACGGTTTAAGTATAGCAGTTTTTATTAAATTTAAATTTAGCTAATTTTGTTTATGCAAAATGAATTAAATATTTTTCATATTTTGTTGAGATATAATTCAACTTTTATTCGTTATGTTTTTCTTAACTGTATTTTGCGAACTGCAATTAAATGCTTATTTTAAATTACTCAAATTGACTTTCAAGAATTTATTGTTTGATGGTCCTCGGCCAGAAAATTCTTCCGATGGGCTGTAGGAGGAAGGTGCAAAGTCGCGATGTCAATTTTTAGAGGCTGATTGTTACAAATTGCTATGGTAAAAAGAGGATGCAGTCTATCAGGCTTCCCAGGTGCAGCCTGGGTAACGCTTAAACTGCTACATACTAATATATGTCATTTTAATGAAAAGGAGCTCAGGTCAAAACGCTTTTGACATTTCAAAACAATATGCATCGTTTTGATGTAGGCGAATAACCAATGAGAATCATGTACAGATGCATACAAAAATAAATATATATTTTCAATGATGGGATAAAAAAAATTAATTAAAAGTTCTCGCACTTTTATAAATAATATATTGAACTTTTAAATACATTGTATAATTAGCCTGTATTGATTGTGATGGTGTTTAAATTTTAAAGCAAACAAAAAACTATTGAAATTATTAAATAAAATTATCTTGCAAATATTTTACATTATGAGATGATAGTGTTCGATCTTTTTAAAATTTATTTTGTAATAAGAAAAATTGTTTGTGAAATTGATTTCTTCTTATATTAATATATATTTAAATGGATTTTTGTCTATTAGAAACTTTTATATACCAATTAAAAAACTATTTATATACGTTCTTTGAATATACGTTCTTTTATAGACACAGTTTGATAACTTATGATTAATAAACATGTTTGTCTTTCATCTAAAATAAGTCAAGACAATAGCAATACATCAAATTTAGAAGAAACACATTTTCTTGCCCTTGCATATATATCCTTATTTTATTAATGCCTGCTAAAATTGTGCTTGGCCACTTAGTAATTGTGAAAGTATACGAAGATAAAAGGAAATTTAAAATCCTAAAGACAATTTGGAAAAGAATTAATACATATTGTGTAAAAACGAGAAAACAATTAATTGAGCCAGCACGACATTGGTGGAGCTATTGCTGATGTACTCAAGTGGTTAGTAATTAAAGAACGTTGAATTTCAAAACATAAAATTCTTTTTTTTATCGTACCCGAAACATTATATTTCTTCACATATCTACTCAGGAGGGTTAGCGGTCAAGAATGGAGGAATGATCTTCTATGGCATGTATATATAGTATATAAATCTATGCAGTATGTAATATCAGATTATTTCATCATACGTACTGGTCATTTTTTGACTGAATTAAATGACCTTAGCCACGACCATTGGGACCTTTGACTATCAGTTGACGATGTTTGAAAATTTTATTTATATCTGATCACAAAGAAACTTAAGTGTCTAAAATTATTATTAAAACCATGACTGTCTGGGTACAAATTCAATTTTAAAATTCAAATGATCATCCTGTTAAAAGATACATATGAACCCACAATAAAAATAAAACGTAAAAGATTTGTGCCAGTCAATCCTTTCTAGTATCACCTCTAGAATATTATATTTGAGTGGTCTCCCATCGATTTTCCATAACAAACAAACCAATCTATTTTCAATTATCTTAAACTTATTTTTAGCTGAAAGCGATAATCGCCCCCAAGATTTCTTACCTATTAACCGCAAAAAGCACCCAATAAACACCCCGAATCAAGAGAGCGAAAATGGCAATGCCTCGTTTGTAACCCAGACGAAAACTAAAAATCTTAGTTTATTGAACGCGAGAGAGAATTTAATACAAAAATTATTTTCCCTTATATACTTAATGATAAAAAGCGATTCCCAAGATTTCTTTCCCTCGCCGGCTTTTTAGTGTATACTTTTACCTTGGGTCTCGCGCGGCTTATCTGCCACGGTGGAAATAAGAAGAGGGGGCAAATCGACCATTTTCACTAATACGCCATGGCTGGAGCCTAGCAGGTTCCCATGGGTCGGATTAAAGCCGTTATCAATTCGGAGCACGTTGCTAAGAGTAGGAAAAGCGGTATATATCGTCAGTTTCAGGTTACCAAAACAGACTGATGCTTTCCCTCATCCCAGAAAAAGAGCGATGAAAAACTTCATTGGCTGAGGGGGACGCTCATTTAGCCCTGGCCGGCTTCTTCTTAAACGCAATCTTCCGTCGACATTTTTGTTTGGTTACGGATAATGAAACGTGTATAAACAAGCTCCTTCCACGCGGCAATTGTTTTTGAATAGATACGCCACGAACTGCATCAGCCGCAAAGTTAATGGCGGAAAATATTCCTATCTTGTACGGGAAGGAATATTCTGGCCAAATCGTTTCCTTTCCTTTCTCGTAATGGGTCTCGCTTGCTTCTCTATTGGGGGGACACACTTTATATGGTTCTATTGGTCGTTAGTGGAGAAATACTCTAGTACCTCGATTTACGAACTCTTCTTGGCATAACATTTTTTCTGTTGCATTTTGACTCTCAGAAGAAGACAGTATGTTTTATTTTTTTATATATTGAGGGCAACTTATATGCTCCACCAACTTCAAGTGATGGAAAACTTTTTCAAATTTAACTGCCCTGCATTTAAGTGTCGTAGAAAGAAAACCTATCAACAATTAGCCTGAATGTCGATGCAACAGTACATTACGACACAATGGTAATCAAATCTGATTGTTTCTGGAAATGATTACAACGCATGTTGTTATCAGATTTTCAAAAGGGCATTGTTTGGGTATATGGAAAATGAAATTATAATTTAATTAAGAATCCTTTAATAAAAGAATCTGTATTCAGCGTATCACGGGTATATTTGAAATCCAAATCTCAAAGATCCCGTTAGACGAAAAAAATTTATTTTATGAAGCATTTTATCTTCTGTTATGTTCTTCAAGCATGAAATCAGCAATAAAAATTTAACTCTCCTGCTGCTTTTTCAGGAATTATTGAGCAGAAAATATTTCATAATGTAAAAAGAATTTTGTAAAAATTCCTTTCAGAAATTTTAAAATTTCAATTTCAAAAGCTAATACAAGTTGGAATTCCATATATTCTTAAAATATTTTTTTTATTTGTGTTGGATTCAAGCGTAATATCATAAGTCAGATGTGAAGCATAGATGTTTATTTTAATTATTCGATCTTAAAAGGAGTTTTAAATTTTTGCTAAATTTATCAATGTAATAGTACATGCCAATGAATGCATTGTTAAAGTTTTTTTTTTTTTTTTTTCATAAAAATGACGAGTTAGTTTTTCCCAAAAGTTTTTTTCTTAAGCTCTTTTTCTTGATATTTTAAAATCAATTTTTAACAAATTTCATTGAAGTATATATTCAACTATGGCTCTTGAACTTCATTTGGGCACCTAGTCCAAATTTATTTATCTATGGGACATCTTAACTTTTATATTTGGGAAGCAATATAATGAATACTGTTTTTCAACAGCTAAATTAACTTACATAAAAAAAAAAAATATATTGCTTCAAAAATTCACTTAAAAATTTATTTTTTCTATTAATATTGTGATTTTCCTTTTTTTCAAAATTCTTTACAGACTGACTAAGAAAACATCAAGTAGTTGATGTAGAAATCAAGAAATTTAATCTGTGTAAAAGTGGATGATGTGTCAAAGAAATCATGTTATTACAAGTTATTGAAATATCAAATGAAATATCTATTCCGTCATTTTGTTTGAGTAAGACTTTAGTTTCAAATTTTTTTTTATTTAATTTAAGGCATGAAAAGAAATTAGAATCCTTGAAGACACAAAATAAAGAATAATAGTTGCGATATAAAATTTTCAATTTATAAAGTTGGTTAGGAAAAATTTCTTAAATCATAAGTACGAAAGAATAATAAATACTTTCTTTTTTTAGAAGATTCAGCAAATTCATTCAAAGAACATTATTGATTGAACTAATATTTGCATTAAAATATCTTAACAGAATTTAATAGCTTTGCTTTGCAACTGACAGATTTGTGAATACTGTGTATAAGTAGATTTTGATGTCATTTTCTTTTCTGTTTGTTTCTATAAATGTGCAGTCGCTTGAAGATCTTAAGCAAAAAATCAGCTTAGCTCTTTTAATCTTTATCATGGAACAACGCTCTGAGGTTACTAACATCCATGTCTTCCATTAGGATTAAAGAACTAAAATAGATTTGGTGTCATTTTACTTCTTGTCTTCACTTTTCATTGAAATGTATGGGCATTTCTTTTCTTCGGGCATTACTTCAGCCAACCCCTTCAAATTTTGATAACTTAATTTGAGACATCGCCTAGGTGTGCCAATAATAATAGCCTTAATTCCTGTGAAGAAAGATTAAGAAAAAGGCTTCCAAGTAAGTAACTAAGTAACTACTTCTCTCTGAAGCATATATTCATTATTTTAAATCTGTCTCAGCGCTAAAATGTCGATTTACAAAAGGTCACGACTTCAGTGAAACTTGTATTTAATATTTAAAATTTGTTTCAGCAATAAGATGTCAAATTATGGAATCAAGACTTCAACCCTAATGAAACTTTAATGCTATTCTTAAAGTAATTGTATTATAATTTAATTGACTTTTATTCATACATTTTTATAATGATTTTCTCCATTTCTTAAATCTGTTTGAGTGTATTAAAAAGAAGAGTTATCGGAAAAGTATAAAGAAGAATTATCCGAATAGGACAAAAAATTGATAGAGTAATGTACATAAACAGGGAAAATTTATGCAGAATCTAATTTTTATTTTATTCAGGATGTACAGTTACATATACAGAAGCAATGAATACAGCGTCCATTGCTTGTCCTTTTTTACAAGCTGATATCCTGTTTAATATTGATTCGTAAAGTTAGCGGATTATTCCCTGAAAGAGACCTTACCAAACTCATGCAAATTGTTGAGTTAAAAGCAGTGAAAATTAGGGACAGTCGAAGGCGAATACTTACAATAACACCTCAAATGTGCTTTATTGGGGAAAGATATGGCAATCTAACTGGTCAGGGGAATATTAAAAAAGTATAGAGACAATCAGTAAAAATCATTGTTGTGTATTGCGTGTTGGACTTTCTTCTTTTGAAATAGTATAGGCTCAGGATGTCGCAAAAGTAAGGAAAACACAGAGGGGCAAACCAATACGGTCGATGATGTACTAAACTGTTGCAAAAAATGTTTCATGTCATGTATTATATCCAAAAGAGATTCAGCTGTTGTATGAAAGGGTACCCATACTTTAATTCCCATTGTGTTGGGAGAGTTACAGTTGAGTGTTGTTCCTAACAGTTAATGAAGTTCCCCTTACATTTTCTCAAAATAAATATAGGTGTTTGCATTCAAAAGTTATCTTTTTCTCTTAATCGTTTTTCTTTAAGCAAATTTATCTATCTAAAAACTTTCCCGTGTATATTTACACCTCCTAACCTAAACATTTTAATCTATTGACAATCTTAATATGAGGCATTCTCTGCCCGCGTATAAAAAAAAAAAATTACAAAAATTTCAAATAAATTCTGAAATCTCAACTTTTGCGAAAACTTTCCAAGCAAATTTTGTTAAGATTATATATAATATTTAATAAGTCAAGATAAAGAATTATTAAAAAATATAAACTGCTTTGCTATTTGGAATAAACTTCTTTCTGCTAATTTGGCTAAGAAAAAGAAAGAAATCATTATCTATTGAACTTCGTAAAAATGAATTGTTAAAACATCAAAATTAGATTTAAACCGACTGTATAAGAGTGTTTTATATTTATTCTTCGGACAATTGTAAAATTCTATTTATTCTGCAGTAGTTTAGAATAAAATGTATTTTTAAAAGGTGCCTCATACTTTTGGCAATACTGTTTTGTATTGCTTTGCCACCATCTTTTAGTCGCATCACTAAATAAAACATTATGTTAAATTATGATGTGTTGTGAATCATTCATAATTCCTTTTGTCATTCATCATTAAAGTGAGGTAATTTGAAAAATTATCAGAAATCTGAAATCGCTAGAGTTTCAAAGAAATGATTATGCTTAGGGTTTTTAACTAAATATTTCATTTAATAAATAGTCGCATGTTTCATATACAGTATACAAATGATTGCAAAAATCATGCTTTTCTTTTATTATAAATTTATTAGAACTGCAATACAAATAAATGAGTGATCAAAGGGATGGATTCTTAATTAAGGGCTTGATAATCTCCTTTATGTTGTAATTTTCAAGCTTGCATTTGCCAGATCAAGCTCCCATAATGGTGTTTTAAAAGAACTCTTTTCGAATATTAACAAAGGAGTGAAAACTAACCGTGAAACCATCCTATCTCTCAAGGAATGATTTAAGATGTTTTTTGTTATATGTCCCCCTTTGTCATGTTTCCTGTGCACAGCTTTTTATTTTGACATCGTTAATATCAGGTAGTTTTTACTGAATTCATTCATTTCTAATCCTATTAAACCTCTATTGTCATCTGAGGAAGAACGCAACTTCATAGACAGTGATCGATAGTTTCTAAAGCACTTATTATCTGCAATCAAGCATGCAACAAAACAATTAGGATAGATTCGAATTTATTATTAGCTGAATGGCTTATCAAGACACATGTCCGGGATCAATACTAAGAGAATAATAGTCTTAAGTTTATTTTCCATCTATTTTGAAAATAATGTGATAGCTTGATTTTGGATAAGATATTTAAAAGAATTCATTTCAAAGGCAAATATTTTAAACTTGCATTTAAAAGGCTACAAATAAATCATTTTGACTTTATTTTTGTTTTGCAATATTTTTTATTCTATTTAAAACACGTGTTAAACTTTTTGAATTAATGGATGTGCAGCAATTTTACAACATATTGTCTCTAATAAATCATTCTCTCGTAGTAGAGATATTAAGCTGCATTTATTCATATCATATTCATTTATTCAGTGGAATTTATTCATTCATATCGTACTTTCATACCTTTTATATTCCTCTGTCTGATATAAAAATTCATATTAGTAGCTCTACGTTCAATAATATTTTTTAAAATTATATATAATCAAAAGTTAAGTAGATTTACTTGTATCTATGAGTTAATTTAATGAAAATTTACGTAATATATTTAATGCAGCTTATACATATATTATAAACTCACTTTGCATATGCATATAATTCATTAATTCTGTATGATTAACTTACAGATTCAAAAATGAATCATATATTCAAATAATTACTTATTTAAATATTTCATTGTAAAACATAATTTATTATGCACGATCCGAACTGGCGTATTCTAAATAACTCTTTTCTCTCACTTTAGAATATCTAAATATATCTTTATTTGTCATCCCATTATTCATTGTGTCTAAAATCCATTTATATCAAAGGTAAATGTTACATTCTATATCGTGCAAACAGAAACAAATAGCATCTCATTTCACAATAACATGTAAGCAAATGTATTCAAACTTATTGAAACTCTGTATTTTTTTTTTTTAAATATTGATAATCGGGTATATTCAATTCTGGTGGCATAATGTTAACTTTCAAATTTCAAAATTAACTTAAGTATATTCTTCACCGTCATTCTTCAAAATTTACAAAAAAAAAATTTATGCACTATCACTAACCTGTATAATCTACAATATATATACTCCATAGTACTTTCCGTCATGGCTATTTATATATTCCTATGCATATAAATTCCTGTATCAATATGTATACTTGGAGGAAAAATAGGAATATTCCCGGAAGAAAGTCGATTACTTTCTCTCTTTTTCTGCCGTTTACTCTCATTTCATCCTTCTGAAAAGAGTTCTTTCCTCCGCAATCATCTTTTGAGCTTTCTGGGGTGCCCCATGGGAGTTGCACGTGACCCCCTGGGGTGGCCATGTCTACCGCACTGAATGTAATTTCTTCTCCCCCCTCCCTCTTGCAGCAGCACGTAGAACAGAAAAGCACCCCACCGCCTGACAACACGTGCCACCCCCGCCAAACTCTGTCACAGGGCGGTGCCTTCCATCTCAAAAAACTCGAGAATTTCCCATTTTGCTTTTATTTATTAAAACGAGCAGTTTTTCTACTCCCTCCGATATTTATCTTAAGAAAAGGAAGGATCTGTCTGTTTCTCTTGAAGGACTCGTTTTTCAATTACGCAGAGTTATGCCCACCCGTTGACCTAATTACATGGATTTCCTTAGCATTTTCTTCTACCACGCCTTTGATAAAGATATCGATGGATACGAAAACATCTTTGAACTCGCAGTCTTTCAACAATTGTTCAACTTGAATAAAGGATTTGCAAAAATAAAAAGCACTTTCTTTTAAGAAATTTAAAAAATTGAATTTTTGTATTAGACGTCCGTTTAATTCTATTCATTTATGGATTGCCTTAACCTTTACAAAAAATCTTGTTATATTGATAACATAGATGCTTAATTTAGTAAAGAGTTTCTATTTATGTTTCTTCTAGAACTGATTTTCATCTAAATTGTGACGTTCTGTTGTCCCTGTCACAATGGTTATTTTAGCTATGTTATACTTAAGTTACCCGGTGAATACTGAACTCTTTGACTCTGAGTATTTAAACTATTTTATTAACGTATTAGATGAAGGATTTACAAAAATTGAAAATAACTTTTCTTAAGAAATTAAAAAAAAATTTGAATTTTGTACTAAATGTCCGTTTAATTCTATTCGTTTATGGATTTGAAATGCACCAAGTTTCCTTAAACTTTCCAAAAATCTTGTTATATTTATAACATAGATGTTTAATTTAATGAGGGGTTTCTATTTATGTTTCTTCTAGAACTGATTTTCATCTAAATTGTGACGTTCTGTTGTCCCTGTCACAATGGTTATTTTAATTAAGATATACTTAAGTTACCCGGTGGATACTGAACCTTTGACTCTGAGTATTTAAACTATTTTATTAAAGTATTAGATGAAGGATTTACAAAAATTGAAAATAACTTTTCTTAAGAAATTTAAAAATTGAATTTTGTACTAAATGTCCGTTTAATTCTATTCGTTTATGGATTTGAAATGCACCAAGTTTCCTTAAACTTTCCAAAAATCTTGTTATATTTATAACATAGATGTTTAATTTAACGGAATTCCATAGTCCATCTGTTGATGAGAAAGATACTCAAAGTCTGCATTGCACCTACTTGTTTTTCAAAACAGTGACCGTAGCATATGCTAAGATCGGAAAACGAGAATGCAACCATTTGTACTTTAATAAGCATGCCTACCACAAGGTCTCGAATGAAGAAATGAAACCTGTATAACATAATTGCAAAAATTTTCAACTTATCTTTAATTGAGAACTTTTAACTAATTTTCTATGGGAGAAAATGCCATTTCGTCATCAGTCGAGATAAATATCAAAACATACACAGATCAGTGGAGCACAGAATCATGCCAAAATCAACCAATTACAACTAGAGAAGTAATTTCACTTTTTAATTAATATTAATTTTTTTTCCAGATTTTCAGACCTAATGTTTATAAGAAGTGGAGAAGATTCCTGATTGAGTAGTTCCTTATAATAAGTACTATATTTTCAAAAATTCTGATATCGTTTGCCGATCTTGGGAGGGTTGACAATACTTCAGTATTGTTACAGAGCCAGATTGACAATTAGTCGCCACATTAACAATTTAATCACAAAATAAACAATTAGTATCCAAATTGACAATTTATTTGCCAAATTAACAATTTAGACATCAAATTGGCAATACATTATGACTGTTTAGCATTTTGTAATAATATATACTTCAGTTAAAGTATTTTTGAGATCAAGAAATATTTTTCATTACAAATAAAATTTAATGAAAAATTTTAATAGTAAGTAATATTACAAACTACGTATTCATTAAAATTATATTATGATTTACATATTGACAAGAGAATTTCGTATCGATATTATAGGATGACAATATCAGAAGTGTTTACATAACATTGAACTCAAATATTATATAAAGTATAACCCAAATATTACTGCCATGTATTTAAAATATACTATACATGTTCATATTGTGATTAATTGATAATCATTATTAAACTGCATAGTGAATACATTTTATGTGTAAGACTAAGCTACCTATTTTCGTTTTAGTTAAATACCAACTAATCAAGAACCGAAGTAACATCCAACGCAACTCTTGACAGAAACTTTTGTTCAATCTATCTTTCAAAACTTCACTAAATACTGAAATACTTCATCAAACTTAAGAGTTTAAACTTGTCTGGCAACTCTCGTTTTATAATAAACAGTCAAATTTTTGTAACGGTCATTTGGAATAGTTTTAGACAAGACAGTTTTCTTTTTTGGGAAGAGAATAATTTATTACTGGCTTCAACAAGCAGCTCTTTAAAATGTTGTAATTAGTCAATTGTCGATTCTTAAAGAATAGCTATTATTATCATGGCTTCTTTAGTACGTTCGAAAGTTTTATGATGCATATGAACATTATTATTATTTTATTAAATGACCACATACATTTAATAATTATTTTTCTTTTGAGATCTTAAAATATAGTAAAGTACTTTTAACTTACCATTATTTGTATTTTATTTTTAATAATTTGTGAATTGCAAAATATAAATAAAATTCAAATAATTAATTAACCAAATATATATATATATACACTCAAGAGCCAAAACATTATGGCCACCCTGTCAATAACGAGTTGGCCCACCTTTGGCGCGCAACACAGCTTCAACCCGCCTTGGCCTGGATTAATACCACCACTTAATACCAGTTAAATACCACTTCCACCTGATCACGTGCCTTCCACGTCATCCAGGCGAGTTCATTGCAAAATGTAGGGGTGGTCATAATGTTTTGGCTCTTGAGTGTATATGTATAACTGGTAAAAAAAAATACTAAAAATTTGTCTAAAAAAGTGATCAAGTAAAATAAAATGATATTGGAGTAGATTAATCGACAGAATATTTGGCTTTCAAAACCAAAATTTTAGTTCAAAATCTGTCAAAAGGAACCGAACCGAAAGTCCCCATGTCTATGTCTGATATGGGTACGTAAATCTGTAGGGCAGAAATACCTTCTATTGCTTTCTAGGACTAATAGAGGAGATATTGTAGCAGATTCCTTGTAAAGAAAAATCTGTGATATACCTACATACTTGTCGTTTTACTAGCGAATAATATCAGACGACAATGGCTGATATTTAAAAACAACAATTCTTAAAATGAAATTTCTTAAGATTTGCAGGACCATGAAAGAATAGCCTTACGAAATATTTCAAATCTCCCTTGTAACTACACTTTTGTTATTTTAGATGTACTTTTAAGGAACAAAAAGAATTTCTTTTTAATGATAGTTAAATAGGTTTCCGAGAACCTTACATTTTGTTTTACTAATTTATACACGAGCCCTATACTATTTTACATTCTCGCTCTCTGAATGTTTTAGAAATCTAGGTCTTTCTTAGATTATGTTAACTTTAAGCAAGTTAATTTAGATGAGTCAGTCAAATTAACACATGCTTGGTTTCAATGGCGTTGCAATTTTCTCTAATTTATACTCGTAAACGGAAATCTCCCCTCCCCCCACCAACAAGAAGCTAACATAACAAAAATAAGCGAATGGAAGACATATAGCCCGAAACTGCAAATGTTCTCCTCTGTGAAAGTAAAAGCTTTTGCAGTAAGAATACTTGCTATTTTAAATTGGCATTGGAAACCTTTAGAATTTATATGCTGAGATCCTAAAGATACAGAAATCATGTAATAGTTAGAAATAGAAGCTACAAATTAATATATAAAACAACACAAAGTAATATGGATTGTTGACCTCGAATGACGAACTTTTAGCCTCGAATTATGGGGATTTCAATGTTATCCAGTGTTGAGAAGTCGAATGCAAGCGCAGCTATATTTTTGAACGAAACGGATTGATTAAATGCTTTGAAAACCTTTGAATAAATCTAATTAAAAGTAAAGAAAATTCATAAAATCCATAACAATAAAGACAAAGCTTTTGCTGAAATTGTCATTTAAATGTGTTTTGATGCTGACTTTAAGTAGAAAGTCGGAAATAATAAGTTTCTTTAAAAGGTTATGATAAATCAACTTGGCCTTTGTTTTATTGCTTAGAAGGTTGGCAAAAATACAAAGATATATATAAAACAGAATATTTGAACTTAAAAAAATGCATTGGTCTTTACAAATTACTTTAAAGAAATTAATGCCAAATTATTTATGTTTTGATACTATTTAGTACATTGCAGACAGTATGCATTTGAAGTTTATCGGGGCAACATGCTGAATTTTTTATTAATTATACTATTTTGAAAAGAGAATTAAGAATGAATAGAGGGATTAATTTTATTGAAATTAAATACGCATACAACCCATTTCATAATAATGATTAAAATTCCAAATCTGTAGATTCCATCAATAGCATTGGATATTCAAATCGCCAATTGGTGAAACCTTCTCTGGAGGTGTTGCATGCTTGTATACATCCATGTTAGATTGTATACGTTCATGTAAGTGAAAAGATTTCTAATCTCCTCCTTCACTACATTCTGTCCTGACTGACAGTCCAGTTACAGGTAATTAATGCTTGGTAGGCATTTCTCAATTGCTATTCCAGATCTTATCATATAATATTTTGGGAGCCCCGAGTGTGCCGACCCTTATGAGCAATACATACATAATTAGTGTGAATTATCTGGTGGCCTTGCTAACCAAAAGGTGTATCATCAGCATGGAGACAAATCCTAGCACATTTTCTTGTTAAAAAAAGACTTCAAAATGACTTACTATGAAGAGTTTCACAAAGATCAATAAAAATGTAATCAACATATCGTTGATGAATTAAGGTTGTATTATACAAGAATAACTACAGGCGACCTGTTGTTGCAAGAAATAGCATTCTACACCGTCATATCAAGGATGATGGTTGTAAGAAATATTATTGTCTGGTTTAGACACCTTCGCCAGTCGTGTTCAAAAAGGGTTATTTATTGAAATATTTTGAAATCGGATTTATTTACTTCCTCAACGATGCTAGTCTACAGGAGCCCCCTAACGATCAGCTATGACATCATTCCAAATGACTTTCTCGATGTAGTGTGATGAGCTCTGACACATAATCCTCCATCTCCAGCTAAACACCTTGAGATGGTGAATAGTGATGCTGGTGTTATAGAAAAAAGGATACTAACTACTTTGGACAGTTTCTGATCTTTTACACAAATCACAATCTTGCAACGCATTCGTGAACCTTTGAATTTCAGAGGTTTTCATTTCTCTGATAAGTTCTTGAACCATTCATTGCTGCCTACATATTTGCACAGTAATGCCCATACGGTTTAGATGATAGAATGTTGGTCTTTATGAAGAGCAATAGGCCATCTACGCATTCCGACAATGCGATCATGTATGAAGTTGTACACTTGTCTTCAGCAACCTCCTAAGGGCTTTATTGATTTTTGTTTCTAAGGAACTACATTATCAACTACGTAAAAAGATAGACCGTAAACAACCGTTATCGGTACTATACGATGTTAACTGCGCAATTGAAACGCTCGTTGTGACTAAGTTAACACTCATTGGCCGTAAAAATGTAATCTGCGTATGAAATTTCGAAATGAGATGATCGTAATATTTTTAGGGGTACTGCGCTTTTTTCCCAACAAGAGGATGTGCTTTTTTAAATAATATTGTAGAAAAGATAAATAATACGAGCTTTAGTCTTTCAAAAAAGTTAATAACCTTCTGAAAAATGCTTCATAGATGGAGTTCTTTTTTTCAAATAACATTTTTTATATTATTAAAAACTTTATTCTGGTTTTTTTAATTACAAGTTTTTCCTTTGTTTATTAGTTATAACTATGCGTTTCGAAAATTATATAACTATATGTAGAAGTAACATAAAAGAAAACCAAGTTTTGAATAAAACAGAAAAACATCTTTTATTTTATTGCTTAAGTATATTTATTACTTTAAATTAAATCTGTGCATTTTTATTCTTCACCGTTTTAATCATTTCAATTTCACCAAGTTTTCGCATAGCAGACAAGGAATTTGAAATATATGTTTTCATTTAAAATAAAGATGATAGATTTTGATTTTTTAAAAAATAAAATAATAATATCAAAAGCACAATTTTGAAAATTTATTTAAAAATATTTTGAGTAACTATCTATATCTTTATCATTTTAATTAGTGATGATTAAGATTATTTTATTGCTAAACAAAATTAAATAATATGAATTTTAAGACATTACCAGTTATATATTTTCAAAAATCAGATAAAAACAGAACATTGTATACATTAATTTTAGAATTATGCAAATAGTCTCATTTAGAAATACTAAAAAACATTAAAAAACACAAAATTTTCGAAATATTCTCAAAAAAAAAAAAAAATTTTGAAATATTCTCTAAGATTAAATGCACTTCAGCATTGGACAAATACATTTATTCGCTGATCCATGAGTTGTGTAAATCGTATTTGATTATAAATAAAGTTGTAAATCGTTTCAGCATTGGACAAATACATTCATTCCTTCATCCATGAGTTGTAAATCATATTTGCATATTGCAACTCAAAGTAATATATTGTTTAGAGGGAATTTTAAGATGCCATGATTGGGTTAGCTCACAAAATAGTTGCATAATGTTATGGTTCTACAGTTTCTTTTCATTAGAGGAGTAACCATCTTCTAAAAGTGAATTTATATGTATGTTGGAAATTGACCATAACTAATGGGATAATATAATTATTTCTTTTGAAAAAAATTCTTTTATTTTTAGACTTTAGATACAATTTCGAAAACGTTTGTTCTGCTTTTCTTAATTCCCACTAGGGTTGTTTTACCAAAACTAAAACTATCCTAGATGCCTTCCCAAAGACCTTCAATTATCTTAAACAGCTATTAAGTATAACATTCTACAGCTAAATTAGCTATTCTATTGGAAACAATGTTCATTAATCCTGGAAACTTGTGTTCTTAATTTCAACAGTCCATCAACCCTTCAACAAATATCAATTTTTCATAAAAACTTTCTAATTATCCTAGGTATGCCCAAAATCTTTTCTAGCTTTCTATATATCCAATCGGTGTGATGTGGCCAGTGAGCACCCTTAACCCACCATTTCTAAAATTGCTATTTATTCATTTTATTTTTTACCTCTTCTATATTGAATTTGAATCCTCCCAAGAATTTTGTTCCTCCTTGTTATTTGAATTAGCCACTGCGTTTGTTTTGGCTTGATCCGGTCATTCAACTGGTCCTTCATATTCGATCTAGAAATAATATGCTTCGAGCAGAAATAATAGAGTTTCAAATGTCTTGAGGGCTATTTCCTCGATAAAACTATATTCAGGCTATTATAATTAATTTTATGGGTTTTTTGTTCATTTCAGGACTACTTGTTTCTCCCCCCTTATTTTTTGGGTATTTTATAAATAATATATATATTCTTTTTTATCTGTCTCTACGTTTTTTGCTCATGTACTCTTTGATGTTTGTACGCGTTTATTGTTTTTCAATTTCGTCGTTGCAGCTTATAAAAACTTTGATCTTAATAAATCCTTTTTCTCCTTTTGACAAATGCTTGGTTGTCTATTTCGCCCAGTTAACAGAAACACCTTGACTCAGTTTAAAAGCCAGAGACTTACCGAACTGTGAGTACACATATTAGGTATATTTTTCACTTTCAATGCATTTATATTTATATGCAGATCCTCAATAATTTTTTAATTGAATAAAAACATACACTGAGTACACATTAATTTTCATTAGAACACAATTTTAGAAGCATTATTTACTAACTACCCAGTAACTACCTGGCACTATAGCCAATGATGGGCCAAAGTCGTCTGCCACTGGCAGATTTCAAGATAGGACACGCAGATAGGAGATCTTTTGCAGGGTAGGGTTGTCAGACCACCCTCTACAGTCATATTAGGACCAGAACCTACGGTTTAAAGTGGATTCTGAACCCCTACAAACATCCATGACCCCGCCCGGATTCGAACCCGAAACCTGTGGCACCGAACGCCAGAGCGCTATTCACTCAGCCATCAGGCCACAAAATAATAAAATTCTAAATTTTTGAAAAATTCTTAACTGTTTAGCAAAAATTCTTTTCATAGCCTGAAATATAAAAATCTTAATAGTAAAAATTCGGACATTATTGGGCATTATGCACTTCAAACTGTTTATTCTTTTCAAGCGTGAAGAAAAACAACGTTTTACCGATAAAAATTGCACCCATAACCTCAGTTTTTCTTCTCACATTAAAATAATCGCTGCACGGAAAGAAAAGGACCTTTTTTATTTGTAGTGTGTGAGTCATTTTGGAGGGAAAATAGCCTCGAGGGTTCAATGATTCCTGGAAAAACAATGATGATAAAATCCTTGTGAAGTACACAGTTTGCAATGCGAGACACTTCAACACGACGTATTTCAGTCTCACCCTGGAGAGAGAGCCAAGAAGTGTAAAAACAAAATAAAGTAGTGTCCTGTAATAAAAATAGAACTGTCCGGTCTCGATGTCCGGAATAGGTCCACTGAAACTTCATCCACCGTCCAAATGGATGAAATGGAGCTGGCATCGTTGAGTTGATCACGCCCGTCGGACTCGGGGGAAGGGGGAGGGAAATGGAGAAAAAATTCGTCTACGTGCCTGGAATGACATGTTTCCACAAAGATGTGTCACTTTCCATCATTATAATGTGATTGAACTATACGGGGAACGAGAGATATAAACTTGTGTGTGTATACATATATATATATATATATATATATATATATATATATATATATATATAAATGTTTCTTAAACATGGCAAGAAATGAAACCACCACCCACTCTTTTTTCTTGTTAGACATATTGAATGTTACCGCAGTGACTTTTTTTTGGGGGTAAATGTAGACCGTGTTAAGTGATTTTTTGTGTTGGGTTATGGCTCTTCATTCTTTTACTTTTCAGATAGGAAAGGAAATGCTGGAAAATTAAAAATAGTGTTTGTATTAAATATTTCCTTGAAGATTATTTCCGTTTGGTACTATACAATGGGAAATTGAAGTATGTATTTTATAGTAGGTACAATTACATTAGTTTTTTTATATATATATATATATATATATATATATATATATATAATTTTTTATGATTTCTTATTCTAAATATTAGAAAAAAATTATTAAAATCACTGATTGCAAAACCCCATGCGTTAATTTTTTTTTTTTCAAAAACTGCATTTATGTTGTTTTACATTTTAAAGGTATATTTACACAATAAGTAAAAAGAAACGGCATAAGTTTGGTTGTAAAAGTCTCTAAAGTAGGTATATAAAATCTAGTAGGTTGAAAAAAATTGAGATTATTTTTTAAAATCAGTTTGCTTTAAGTCCTTAACATTTTCATTTTTTGACTCATGTCGTTTCTACAATCTGCGATTCAATTATATAGTTACGCAATAATTATTAAATCGCATTTTGAAACATACTAGTAAACATTGTCTAGTTTAGATACTTTAATTAAATTTAGTATATTTAGTTAAAAAAATTTTGATCCAATCAAATAATTAAACAAATATGATTGCTGACAAAAAAATTAACAAATCGAGGTTTGTCAAAAATTACTATTTATTCGTTAATTGTTGACTAAATCACTGAAGCATTATTTCGTTATGTTAACTCTTTTTCTTATAAAGAGGATTGGTATAATGTAAGAAATTTAACTTGCCGTATTTGTATGATGTTAATCAGAAAATCAGAAAATGAGAAATCCGAAAAAAATACCTGCAATAAGTGTGAAGATAAAGATTTAAAAATACAAATAAATATCAATTTAAAAATAAAATATGAATTTAATCAAAAATATTTTGTGTTTCTCAGTATCTTTATTTTGCTTTTTTTTTTTGTTAAAGCATTATTAATGATTGGGCTGTTCGTATATACCGTTTAATAATTTCTTAGCAATTTTATTAACAAAAATATTTTTAATAATAGTAATTATGCTAATTTTTATTCTTGTGAAAGTACATTAATTTTATTATTTATGCATTCGGGTAGATTAATTTTAGTGGCGTTTTTGAGTGGTGAAAAAATTACCGTAAGTAAATATTTTAAAAGTCCACCCTTTTTTGTCCCCCTTTTTTCTTCGTTACAACTTATAAGCGTTTTATGTATTTAGTAATAAAATCATTTTTATTATTATCTTATATTTTATTTATAGAATTTGAGTCAAAAAATGTGTATTATTGTTGTATTTAAGAAAAAGAGGTTAGAATATGTATCGTAAAATTAAAAATATGATTCTTGTGAGGGAAATTGTTCCCAGAAATAGATAATCATTAAATAATACAATTTTGACTTTTTTATATAAAATATATCATATTTAAATAGATTATTTAAAAAACCTATCAATTAAGCAAAATATTATAATAAGATCTTAGAAATTTTTGGTAAAAATGAAAATGACTTTTTTAAATTGAAGGCAGATATTTTTATTGAAAATTTTAATACAGAATTATTAGTTATCATTAATATATTATATGGATAATTCTTCTAGTAATATTATATGCTTGTATTATTTTCTGTGAAAATTTTATATTTCCATGTACTGAAAATTTTTATTTTTAAAAATGATGAGATGTTTATAAATCGTTTTATAGACTTTTTAGGTTTTCCATAAAAGCCAACCCAGCAAACATTTTGCGCGTAATCAGAGCACGAAAAGAAGCGTTAAATTTTACTAAATAATACTCTTCAATAGGATTTGAGACGTCGGCCAAAAACTCGGAACCTTTATTACATCCATTACCTGTTACGAGCCTTCAAAAATAAGACCTACTTTAAGTGATATATCGTTCGTCTAGCAGAATCGCATTCGATGCTTTGATAGTTTCAAATCTAAAACTACTGTTAGCACTCGACAAAAAGAGGAACAAAAAAAAATTCCATTTCAATGTTGCGTGGCAATGGGAAGAGTAAATCCCTCGCAACAATTTGTTTCGCTTTCGTAATATCGCACTCCACCAGTGAAATATATCACACGAAGAACTGCGATATTCCTCAGTGAATCACACAATTTGTCTAGATCAAATCTTAGCACGCGATGAAGACTGCCAGTGCGTGCTTCAATGCCCATGCAAAAACATTCCATCACATGGCGTGCATTATCGCGCGAACAAGAGACTGTTTACACTTTATCAGTGCCAACCAAACATCTACTGAGAAAGAGAGAGAAACGTATTAAATTGCTAAAATCGAGCAGAGAGACTTTGGACACAATGATTTGTTATGGTTCGATGCTGATTTGCTGCGAAGCATAGGCAAGTGATTAATGAGAATCCTTGCAAGACAAATATTTTATTTAAGTGTTTAAATATTCCATGCTAGGACCCCCTACATTGGCATAAATTGGGAGCTGTATTTATTAATATTTGTAAAATGTTTTTATAGATGTTCAACCATTACTCTTTGGTGGCATTAAAAGTAATGCAATTCTTTTCAAACCCGTTCCACTGAAGTTTCTGCACATACTGTAAATATTCAAAATTTAAAGTATTTATAAACTCAATGGAATATTTCACAATTAAAAATAGTTGTTAAGTAATTAAAAAATAATTATTGTCATTAATTATGTGACAATTGTGATTAAAAGTGGAGACAAACATTTTTTTGATTTTAAAAAATTCAAAAGGACTTCAAACATTATCACTTATTAAATATATCCTAATAATTTATTATTAATATCCGTCCATTGTTCGCTATAGAGATACAATGTTGTTTTGAACATTTAAATATAAAAAATTTCGTATCAAGTTTGGTCCTCGAGGTTTGAAGTACAGATATATAATATATCTACATTTTTTATATTTTTATTAGTAATACTTTGCTATTGCCCTGCTATAATAAATACTTTAATGTGTTTTATTGTAGATTTAAAAAAAAAATAAATGTAAAGATTAAATTCGAAATTTATTATAATTCCTACAATTGATCATTTTATATTTTTATGCGATTATGGCATTAATATCCATAGAATACCTAAATATAATCATATGTTACTGATAACATTTTAACTAGAGATGTCAATTTTGTTTATCCTAAAGTAAAAACAAAATTGACAAAAAATTATTTATTATCCTACTTTTTATAATTCCTTAAAGTATTATATTATTTACATTTTATTTTTATACATAATAAACAAAATTCTCCAACTTAAAACTGAAGCTTAATAATTGAAACAGAAAGGAAATAAGAATGAAAAAGTCACTAAAAACTAACTACGAATGAGAGAAAAAAACCCTTTTATTAATTCTGTCTAGTCTTATTTTTGCAATAAAAGCTGTTATTGCTGAAATGAAAATATAATTTTAATTTAAAAAGTGCAGATATGGAAAAGAGTTTAATAAAATTTTAATTTAATATTCAGTATTTTTGTTTAGACACCAGCTATACAGTGTTCAGAATAATACATCCAGACTGCTCTATGTTATCCTTTTTAATTTTTAAGAAATACACCACAAATTATATCGTGACTCTCCAGTTATATTCATTTTGATTTTTAAGAAATACTGATACGCACAGCATAGAAATACAGATACGCACAAAGTAAATATTTTCCTTTGTGTAAATTGACATTTTTGAATAGAAAACTAAATACAACCTTATTTTAATGGCTATGTCAACGAATCAAGTATTTGGTATTTGAATGAAAAAAAATAGCATTGTTATGAAGGGAATATATTCAATACTTATACAAATTTCTATCTCTTCATCTAGACTTTGTTGGAATTCCTTTATTTTTGAACCTGTAAATGAATTAGCAAATATTCTTTATAATACAATTAAACTTCAGGTCTTAAAAAATAATTTTTTAAGTATGATTTATAGGTAACTTTTAAAATCCAGACACGACAGTATATCAGGTGTGGCTTTTAATAAGTCTTTTTAAGATATGACATTGAACACAAGGGTTGGTTAACTGTCTCGTATTTTATGTCATTTTGTTGCTGTGTCAGTAAAACGCCATTGATATTTAAACGATTCAAACTTTCAAAAGCCATTGATATTTAAATGATTTCGAATTTGCTTCAGATTCATGTTGTGTGGTAAACAAGCCGAGTTTCGGTCCAAATCAAGAACATTGTGACATGTACTGCTTTTTCTTGTTCAATCGAAAGAAAAACGTGAGGAATACTTGTGGAAATTTTCGATGTCAATGTCCCAAAGCAAGACTCTTGTGTGCTTGGTTTAGATGATTCGAACGCGGTGATTTCGACTTGAAAGATAAAGAACTCCTTGGCAAACAGAAAATGACATTAACTTCTGAAACCAGGTGATTAATATTACTGACAGCAAATAACCCAATTGAGCTATGAATTGTTCGAAAAGCTGCTAGAATGAGTTGTAAAGACACAGACAAGTGATTCTGCAGCACTACAGTGCATCATCACACACACAGTTTTACTCCTCAGGCTTGGGTTCTTTCGATAACCACTTCTTTTCTTCACACACATTCCACGAAGCACTTCAACAAATGCGAAGATGTCGAAAAATGGCTTCATAACTGTACCACCTGAAAAGGTCTACGGTTTCTCCTGGAGGGCATCCACAAATTGCGAGAAAGACCGGGAAAATGTGTGACTGGCGATGGCGCATACTTTGAAAAACCAGTTTTTACATTTTTTCCAAATCAAGCTTGTTTTCTTAAGAAATAATAAGAATTATTAACCTCTACACATGCTAAAAAAAAAAAATTATTTTCGTTAATTTTCAATTTCCTAATGGAATTTACAGAAAATTTAGTAGTCACTTGGCAAACTTTTAAGTCTTCAATGAAAAATTCATGATGAATTCTTGAAGTATTCTTTTTAATCATTAAATTATAACAAAGAGAAAATCTACGTGTTCAAAGACAAAAAAGGTAGAATCCATTAAAGTTTTTACAACATTGCGAATGAACATGATAGAATAAAAGAAAATTTTGTTCCGAAAAATATTAGTCATTGAAACAATATTTTAAAGATGAATCCTTTTCTTTTTTTATTAAGTTTATAAAATAAGAAAAGGCTTTGAATAGCTTTACGAAAAATGAGAGTAATATTTTTTAGTTATTTTTAATTCAAAGGAATATAAACATCAGGTTTAGAATTTTAATTAGAGGAAAAAATCTTTGTAAAATATTTTAAAACCTTTTTTTTTTTAAACAGTAATCGTTACTTTAAGAAAAAAATTATTATTTTTATTTCATATTATTAATGTCTTAAAATAGCCATGTTATAGATTTTATAAAGCATATTTATTTTTTACTACTTAATCAGGATTTATTTTTTAATAATCACCTTTGTATTCATAAAATAATTATAAACTATGGAACATAATCTCTTGAAAATTTTCGAAAGCAAATTGTAATAACATTAAGTTTCAGATTAACTATGTAGTTCTGCCTTGTTTAAACAACATGATTTTAATGTCAAATGAATCATAAAAGTGAACGAACTGGAGAAAGGAAATTAAAAACACTTTTTTTCCCCAGCTGTTTGTATATAATAAAAATTATCATATAAAAACGGTTTGAAAATGTTTATTTATGCCATTCGTTTTTTATATTGGAATATGTTGGCATATTTTGAAATATTGTTAAAAGAACACTTAATAACAAAAAAACCAACATATCTCAAGAATTTTTTTTTTTTTCAAATTTCTAAGAAATTATTGAGTACATTGCATTTATTCATTAGTATTTGTATTTTTTTTTTTTTTGTAAATATTATGCTAAATAATTTATATTTTTCAAAATGTAGGATTATACTGCAATTTGTATTGTCAATGACATGACTGGCTTCATTTTCTGTTTATTTATTAGTATACTGTTCATTGGTAGTAGGCTTCTACACAGACTTATATAAAACAAAACCATTGCCGACATGATGTTCATAAAATAATATATGGTCAAAATATATCTTTTGAAATGTCAGTTCAAAGTGCTACAGCTATTAAAATATGTGTTCTTATCAACGACTATGACAAGATTTCAGAATGTTTTTTTTTTTTTTGATGTTTTATTATTTACTTATTTTTTGATATTTGCATTTTATTTTACTGTTAATCTCATTATTTAGCTCCCTTTTTCTACTTTTGTATATTAAATTGCGAATCATTTACGCACTCATCTTATTTTATTAATTTCAAAACAGATTTTCTACAAAAGATTTCAAATTATGATGACTTAATGAAAAATCTTTCTTACCAATGACTATGACCACATTCTTGTGCTTACTTTACTGATTACATTATTTTTATATTATAGTTATTTTATATATTCTTCTTCATTGACGCAACAGTCCCATGGTGGGCCAAGGCCGTCTGCCTAGTAGATTTCGAGACAGAAGATATTATTTCGTTTTAAGGGGTAGGGTTATCATCCCTACACTCCACAGTCACATTAGATTGGGACCTACGGTTTAAAGTAGAACCCCTTACAAACATCCATGGCACCGTTGGCCCTTGAACCTGAAACCTGTGGCACTGAGCGCCAGAGCACTAGTCACTCGACCATCAGGTACCTCTTTTTTGTATATTACTTCAATTATAATGAAGCATATATACACATGGCCCAGAAAATTTGCCCACAAAGAATAAGTTTGAACTTAACAACCATGTTTATATCAAGTGCATATGCAAATGATTAAAATGGATCATGATTGCTCATCACGTAAGGCCAGTTGAGGGCGTTATGTACGTCCTATCTAGCGCATAAATAGTCGGCCTGAGATACTCTGTATTCAGTTTATCTGGTACAGAGGATGGAGTGGATGGTGGAGCTTGAGAGGGACAGCATCTAGAGGTTGATTGGACAGTTTGGTTGTTTCCCCACCACCTTGGCCATTTTGTGAATACTGTAAGGAGTTTTTCGGACCAATAAACGAGAAAAAGGTTCTCACACTCGGCATCCTGGCTCAGAATGTCCTTGGACGACTAATAGCTGATAGGATCCCTTCGTTTATCTTACAAGCACGCACACAGGCAACTACATCATTCTTTCTGAAACCACATGCAGGTGACATTATCTGCATGAGTCCTTTGTGTATTAATTGTTATGAATGGGCCGAGTAGCTTTAAGTCCTTTTTATTTATTGAATATAATCATTATCTCCTTTTATTTTATTTATTGAGACGTATTTATTTTTAAGTAAATAAAATGCTCCCTTGGAAGATTTGAAGAATAAATTTCTTAATCATTTGAAAAACATTTCTGGAATAAAACACATTAATGTAAAGTGAATCATTTCTAAATTATTGTTCTAATTAAAAGTTTATGATTGCAGTTATTAAAAACACTTAATTTTTATATGGGGATATTATCATATATTTCATGTAAACTTAAATGAATTCTCGTTAATGCAATCAAATTCAGGACAATTGAAAAAGTTGAAAATTTAACAATCATACGTTTTTGGTTCATTTAATAATGCGATTTATAAAAATATCCGTAAAAGTTTCGAGTATTTACGAATTTTCTAATAATTACGAATTCTCGTTTTATTGCATCTGTTTTAAAAGGCAATTCAATTATGTGCCATAAGGATTGCAAAGACATTTCGATTTTTATGAGCGAAGTTACGAAAGCTTAACAGGCAATAGAATTTACCGTTTCAATTCAATACATGAGCTTGTGAGAGATACGAAACAATTTTATATAAATTTCGTTTAAAATTAATTTGCCAGCTTTAAAAATGTCTTTTTCACTTTTTTATGTTTAAGTTACTTTTTAAAAATGGATGGTTTAATTAGATATCAAAATATCATATCACTAAAATTTTAAGGAAGAATTAAATTTAAGAGGGTTTCTTAAAATAATATATAAAATAGATTAATTTTTGTTGTTTTTGGAATACCAGGTATTTAAACCATTCTACTTTAAAACATTTATGCAGAAGTTTCAGCGTTACCCAAAGTATGCCATGGTAGGCTTACTACATAACACTCAATTGTGCCACCACTGCATTACCAAAAGGTTTAATTTAGTAATTTTTACTTTCTCTCTGAGTAGATTTTCCACATACATTTTTATCATGCCCCTCCATTTAGTTTGTAGTTGTTTGTCGAGTTTGAAATCGGTCTTCCTTGGTATGGAAGAAGAGCACGTTATCCATCAAGTCTACAATGGCCCATAGGTTACGTAGGTAGGTCTTAAATGTAGACATAAAATAGACGCACAGAAAGTAATTAGTAATTAAGCAAAAAAAATAGTAAAATTATTCTAAGTCAGAAACATCCTAGTCTCTGCATAATGAGTTATCTTATTTGAATATTTTTGTATGATGTATACCTGTACAAATTCTGTTAGTTTAAACATGTTACGTATATTTGTATACATTATGAATACTTATATTTTACAGTATATAGTATATATGCATATATATACTAATTAAACATTTTATTCGAGGATTAAAAATAAACTTTTAAATCCTAAAAATATTTTTTTTTTTTTAATTAATTGCATTAAATTTAAAAATTAAATTAAATTTTATTACAAATTGTGGTTAATTTAGAAAAACAATTCTGAGAAAATTAAAAAAAGAATATGAAAAAGGTGATTACGTATAAATAACAATGTACAACGTATAAATAACAATGTACTTTAGATGCCCACATAAAAATCATCTCTCCTGTAAATGAAAAAGTTTATTCACATTAATACAGAGATCTAAATAGAGAACAAGTATGTTAACTTATTTTATTTTAATATATTTTTATGTTTTTAGATATTAATGTATTTCCAAAATACATTTAAATCACCTTAATTTTTAACAAATAGGTCTATTGAATAGAGACTTGGGATGTGAAACGAAATTTTTAAAAGTTTCATTTTTGTACAATATAATCTATATGTAGAGTTTTTTTTTTAAAAACCTTTTTAAAACCAAGCCTTAACTAAAATATAAATCAAAGCATATCTATCACTTTTCTACGATGAGAATCTTTTAAAAAATATTTCCCCTTTTATAAGTTGCTTTTTTTTATTATTGGTTTATTTTAGAAAAAAAATTCAATTATTTATTTAAAAACTGAAGTGTATTGTCTTTGTGCTGTTATATTTTAAGCACTATTGATGCAACATTAGACTATTTTTTTATAAAAGTATAGAATTAAATAAGTCTACTGTAAGTATCATCAGATCATTAGGTGAGCATTACCCTAACTAATTGATTCAGAATAGCATGAAAAAATTATAATGTTGAATTGTTTACTACAATCAATATTGTGAAATTCTACATAAGAACCTAATACAAGATATCTAACTATATAAGGCATAATTTTTTAAAGCGTAAATATACGACACAATGACATAGGAACTGATAAAGAGAACTCTATGGATTTATCAATTGCTATGCAACTTAAGGTTCTCACTATGTTTATCTACAAGAGTTAATGAAGGAGCCAAGGAATCCGCACGGAGTTCATTTCACGCCCAACATTTTGAGCACAGATATAACAACGCCTTTGAACTTCATGTAAATGCAATACAGGAGCTTCGTCCATACCATATGTTAATATAACCCACATAGGAAAAAAAGTCCACTGGAGTGGTAAATAAAGACAAGTCCCATTAATCTGTATTTATTTCTTTGTATTATTTCTCATTCAAATTCAGCTAACTATATAGCAAAAGGTTCTGCTGCACAGTAGCATGAGAACATAAAAGCATGTTTTTTCTCCCTCTCCATCTACTCGTAAACAAGTACCAAAATCTAATAGAATAAAACAAGATTAAATGATATCTGTCAGTAAAAAATATCTTATTGCTCTAATTTATTTCCTAAATTAGAGCAAATAGATATTTTAAAAATATATTTATTTTATTTTAAAATAATAATTAGCGATTATTAATTTAATTATTACAATTATTACCCTAGCAATTATATTTTATAAGATATTCCTGTAATTTTTATTCTGCTTAAATTCAAATGCATTCAATATTTTATAGATAATATCTATTTATATATAAATTAAATTTTAAATAAAAAACCAAATAATCTTAAAAAATGTTTGATTTTCGCGATAAATTAATTATTAATAATGATAATGAGCAATACCTATTTTATTAATTATGAATCCTGTTAAGCATCAGAATTTTGCTCGTCCATTAAAATTTTATTTAAGTGTAAGAGATATGTACTTTTTTAAGATTTTATATATTAATTCAAAAAGAACACAATTTTATTATTGGAATTTATTGAGTAAAAGCGTGACATTAAATAAAGTATTTCTTAAGTAAAATCTTCCTCTTTCAGAAGCGCATGACCGTA